>BQNB010012288.1:6471-79532 GCA_026074375.1 Tanacetum coccineum | reverse complement strand
ATAAGCCAGTCTTTAAGCTCCATAAGCCATAAGCCTTAAGACACCTTCTAGATGGCTTATTTTTAAGTCAAAAGTAGGCCTTTTGACTATTTTTGATGCAGGTTAAGCTCAAAAGCTTATAAGCTCATTTTGGCTTATTTAATTGTTTGACTTGCTTATTTCTAGTATATTGTGCTTATTAAGTTTGTCTTGTAACTTGTGTTTGCTTATCTTTCTTTTCCTTTTGCTTATTTTGCCAAAAAGCCATTTCAAGTCTATACCATATAAGCATCCCGTCTGTTCTTTTTGTGCTTTTTCCAGCTTATTTATTGAGTTTTAAAAATAGTGGTAATTATAAAAAATGGTCAGCTTAATGTGTTTAATTAGTGTGTATAAAAAGTTAAAAAAAAAGAAAAGTTACTGTAGCAAGCCAAAAAAGAGAGGCCCAGGACTCGAACCAGCGACCTCCCTCTCAAACACACACGCACTTACCACTGCCCTTGGGACTTTTCACCTGTCATCCTTTGCACAATCAAATAGATAAGCTCTTTTAGGCCCATTAAGCTTTCAGCCCTTTTGGGCTTTTTCCCAGCTTATCCAAATAATCAGGCATCAGTTTAGTAATTTTTATGGAATCTCCATGGCTTAAAGTATTTTGCTTAATTTTTTTAGATTTTTATAAAATCGTTTAGTATTTTTTATAATTTATTTTCATTAAAAACTTAAAAAATTCATAAAAAGAAAAATAATAATCAAAAAAATATAATTTTTTTTAAAATTTTCTTTTATTGTATATTTTCTAGGAAAAATAAATTTACATATGTAGGGTCATTTTTGCAAAGTTTCACTTTTAAAGAACGGGATTCGATCCCGTTCTTGTTTTGACTCGTTTTTAGCCTTAATCAACTCCGTTTTCGATCTAGTTTTTTTTAAACTTCATTTTTAGTCACTTAGAACACATTGAAAGTGAAAAAATTCATTTATGATTAAAATTGAATAATTTAGGTTTTTGGAACTCGCGTTTTTACGTTTTCGTCTACGTTTTTAGATTTAAATTATTTTAGCTTTTGTTTTTAGGTTTTCTTTAATCGTTTTCTCATTTTTAATTATATTAATAGAAAAACCAATCATATCCTCATTCAATTCAAACATCGATTATTAATTCGTCATTCGATTTTCAATTGCACACCTCGCTGGGACATAACGACTCGGGAAATCAAACTTCCGGACACATATATATTTTATTGTCTGAATTCTTAACCAATCCTTGGCTAAGGGTATTGGGTTAATTGTTTGCTTATATATTTTATATATATTATTGAACGAATCAAATTTTTGGCGCCGTTGCCGGGGAGGCTGTGAAACGATTATCGTTACGTTTGACAAATTGTGTTTGAATTTGTGAATATCTCTTCTATTTTTATATAAAAATGCAAAAATATTTTTCATTTCTTTTTAGTATATATATTTATAAAACAAGAAAAAAAACCAAAAATATAAAAAACATTTTCTTAATCGAGAAATAAAATTCATGATTTTCATTTTTGAAAATCGGCGTTCTTTATAACCTTAGGCTCTGATACCAATCTGTCACACCCCACCAAGGCGGAAACGCGAGGTGTAACATATCAATAAACATCACACAAGGTGATAGATAAAAAACGCCATACATGATTTAATAAAAGTAAAGTTATCCGAATTACAACATCTTCAAGAACAAATTTAAAAGTACATGAAACATCAATAAGTATGTGTTTATATCCGAACATGGATATTCAAAAGACAAGGTTCTTGCAATTATGTAGACGTCTTGACAATAACAGAAATACATGGCTCTAAGTTTCCACCTTAGGAACGTCACCTGAAAAGCATGATAAAACGGTCAACTATCAAAATAGTTGGTGAGCTCTCAAGATTATATACACAAAATGTAGTTTTATAAAAAGAGTAGATGTCCGATAAAAGTTTGTTAACTCAATGGCAAGTTATCAAAAATAATTGTCTAAACCAAAATCAATTTCCAAACAAGTTGAGAGTCTAAAACAAATCAATGTATATGTATGCTATAATGGTTATGCGAGGCACTACTTAAACGTATTCAGTCTAACCGTTCCAACATCCATTCAAGTTCTAGTTGTATAGTGTGACACAAACACTTAGTATTATGCACCCTTGTGTGGGGAGTGAGGAGGGGCTAATCTCCTAATAGCGCTATCCATAAGTACTAACGTCTCAATCCCGTTAATGGGGAAAATAAGTTAAAAGTAGTGGCAGGTTCCAAGCATACAACAACATATATGTTAAGTTCAATGTTCCAAGTTCAACACGCTTCCAAATTCAACAAGTTCAAATCAAGTTCCATACGTTCAAACAAGTTCAAGTTCAATTATGTACCAAAGATTTATTACTTCAAAGTAAGAGTATAAAAACGACACATCATGCTTTCCACCCCAAAACTTTTAAAACATGTAAGAAAAGGGGGATGTGAGAAACTCACCAAAATGAAGATACCAAGATGAAAGTAACGAAGAAAAGCGGCGATGACAAATCTCAACCAAACCTATTAATAATATTTAATATATTATTAATATTCAATATGTAAATATGCAACACATGGCCAATTACGTTTATATGGTCAATGTCAATTCGTACATTAGAATCCATGAACTTCACTTCGCTTTTTATTTCATTGGTTATTCCCTTTTCAGAATATGCGCCGTTTACTAGCAACTATTATCGCTTAACGACTTTGCCAAACGACCTTCAACACTTTGCTTATACTCCATCTCCATTTTCCTAATGTATATTTGACTTACAACGATGTTTTGGGGCCCCAAAGATTCTAAGCAAGTTTTACCTTTCTAACACTTCACACTATAACTAGTTTAAAACAGGCCCGCAGAAAGTTATCAAAAGTTTGGAAACAGAAGGCACCCTTAAACATTTTATAAAAATCTGAAAAAAATACAGAGTCACTCACATCTCATGTATAATCTCCGATGTTTAAGTTGTCATTCCAAAAATATTAAGTTTTGATCCGCCTCTGACACAGCATCTTTACAAACGAAATTCTGGACAGCCAACACAGTTTTAGCACTTAAGCTTGTACAAAGGTTTTGACTAACTTTTACACCTTGAAAAAATTAACGAGGCCTAGTTCAGTTGGAAAGTAACCGCGAAGTAGTATAACTTTAGGGTCCTGAAAACATAGAAAAGCTTTTGAAACGACCACGTTATGACATCTGAAAAGTTTTACCCCAAATTGTGGATATGAAAACTATCATTTCATGAAAATTGCTGAAAACCATTTCCAACTTAAATTCCCATAACTTTTTTTCTTTTTATAAAGAAGTTAAAAGCTCTAATTTATACCGAAACGATCGTAAACGACCTCATACAATTTTATTCACGTAAAATCACAGTTTACAACACATAAATTCACGCCCCAAACTAAACCTAAACTTTCTAGTCTAATTAGGTTATAAACCCTAACAAATTCTTAATTTTTTTCTGTAGACCAAATCACATCCACAATCTCAAACTAACCTATAACTTCCACTAAACCTAATTGATTACCCACAACATTCATAATCCAACAATTCCTTTTTCACAACTTTTTCATGGATTCTTAATTGACCAAAATTAACATATGTAATATATAAGTATAATCAAAATAAAATAAGGAAGGATATAACTCACAATGCAAATCAAAAGAGAAAGAAGAATAAACACAGGAAGAATGAATACTGATTCCTAAACCCTTGTGGGTTTAGTGTTTGGCCGAACACTAGGAGCACCCAAACGAACCCAAAAACTAGTTTTTATTTGACCAAATTTCGTACACAATCTTCTTGATCAACCCTTATTACATCAATTACACTTAATTTGATCAAAACCCTTGCAAATCAAAAAATCATAAAACAAAGATCAAGAACTTCTTAAATCTTGATGCATGTGGTTTTTATTGAAAAGAGGATAATGAGGTTTTAGTTTACTAAATGATTTTTTAGGTTGAATGGAAGCTACTTGGTGAAGTTTTGGTGATGATGGTGTTTGTTCTTGGTGTTGGGTCGTCGAACGGAGAAGAAAGGGAAGGGCATACCGAATTTTTTCTACTGTTATGATGTTATAAGGGGATGAAATCTATTTATTATAAAACAAAAGAAAAAATAAATTTTTTTTTTCCCCCCCCTAGGATGTATCGAGAATAAAATAAAAAAACATTAAAAGGGTAGTTTGGTTGGGCTTATAACCGGCCACCTCATATGAGGTGGGATTGGTTGGGCTATTTTACTTGGTTAATCTTGTAATACTTGATTCCTCGGCCCATTTACTAGTCTAGCTCGTTATTTGTTATAAAAACAAAAAATTTAACGCGGTTTCGGCCAAACGCGAATAAAAATTGAAAAATAATTAAAATAAATTAAGATGACTCTCCATGGGCTAAAATATGACACTGTGTTGATATTCTTGATCGATAAAACGGATAAATATCCAAAGCCTCAGACACGGCGAATAATTAAAAAACGACAATTTTTACCTAAATCAATCTAAAAAGTAATACAAAAAATAATAAAATAATTTCTATAAAATCAGGAAATAGAATTTATAAGTTCGGAATAAATAGCGACAAGAATACGAGTTGCATCATAACCAAGCGTTAATTGCTAAGAGAAATGTAACCACATAAAAGTGACTCCATAATTAATTAAGAGAGTCAAATACCTACGTTTGCTTTCATTAACTCGACCTCAAATATGACGGATGTCACAATGGAAGTATCTCCTCAGCCTCCTAGTGCGAGCACTAACCTAAATACCTAGTTTTTTCCATTGAATTGTAGCTTATTTATGTTATGGAGGTTTTGCATGGCACGACTTGGTGACGAAATTAAATTGTACTTGAGCCGTGATTCCCTTTCCGTCAAAAGACCGCGCTACTTGCCATCCCTGCTTGCGCAGAGATACATTATCAGCTCCTCTTTGGGTATTGGTGCGTTACATTGGCAGCTCCGCTATACCTTTTTTTTTATGTTTTGGAATCCCTTATCCGCTTGCTGGTGTCCACTGGAAGTCACTCTTTTTTACATACCTTTTGAGGGTTTTGAAGAAGGGGAGTGACTTTTCCGCGGATTTGGATAAGAATCTGTTTAAGCTCGCCAGCTTTCCGTTTAGGCTTTGAGCTTCTTTCAATGTTTGGGGTGATTGTAGCTTCATCACCGCTTCGCTTTTTGTGGACAGACTTTGATTCCTTGCATGTTGACTACATGGCCTAGGAACGCTCCTTCCGCACCAAACGTGCATTTTTTAGGATTGAGCTTCATGTTTATCCTCTAGGTTATGAATGTTTTCTTCTTCGGCCGTCTCTAATATTTTCACGTTTTTGTTGGCTCCTTTATACCAGGATCGTGCTACGTATACTTCCAGTTCTCGCCAATCTATTTTACCAATGCCTTATCTACGAGTCACTGGTATGTTGCTCCAGCGTTCTTGAGGCCGAACGACATCTTTGTATAACAGAAAACTCCTTGGTTAGTGTGGAAAGCCATTTTTTCCTCGTCTTCCTCTGCCATCTGTATTTGGTGGTATCCCTTGTTGGCATCTAAGAAACACTTGAAAGGATATCCGTAGAGAGATTCGACTTTTCACTCGATTTTCAGAAGTGGATAACAGTCTTTTGGGCATGACTTGTTTAAATCTGTGAAGTCCACACACATCCTCCAGCTGCCATCATGTTTCTTTACCATGATTGGGTTTGAGAGCCAGTCGTGGTAGTGTACTTCCCTCATGATTTCGGCTTCCATTAACTTTGTAACTTCCTCCTGGATTGCTTTGTTCATTTTCGATGCTTGCCCCCTTCTTTTTTGCCTTATGGGTTGGCATCCTTCGCGGATGTTCAAGCGGTGTTCCGCTATGGATCTTGAAACACTGGTCATATTTGTCAGCTTGCAGGCTCTTCTATCTGCTTCCTGAGATGGATGCATTCGTCTGTGCTGTGACCCTTATCCCCGTGAAACTCGCAGAACTTGTTCTTGTTCCTGTTTTCTGTTGGGCCTGTCATAGGCGGCGGTGCTTTGAACTTTACAGTTTCCATTGCCAGGATTTATTTTGGTCCTTTTTGTCGGTGTGAAACGGCTTTGATGCCTACTCATGTTTGTTGCTTTGAAATCGGTCTTTTATTCAAAATTTGTCTGTGGCTATTTTTCATGGTGCTTCCATGCCGTGGTACTTTTTTCCTTTGATTGGCTTGGCAGCGGCTACCTCTCACTCTTAGGAAAGCTGTTGTCCATCATCATTTCATCCACGGACTTTGGAATGTTGTTATTTAGTTTTTTAATTAAGTCTGGGTTAGTGATACCGTGCATGAATCCTGATATCCTCATGCATTATGGTGCTCCGCTGACATGCATGCTCTCTGCCTTGAATCTTTCCATGAAGGCTTCCGTTGGCTCTCCTTCCCTTTGCTTGATATGATGGATTTCCACAAGATCGTTATGAACTTCTTTTGTTGCGAGTATTTTCCCTAAATGCTTTTTCACAACATTTCATAATTTGTCGATGGATTCTGGTGGGAGTTTGTCGAACCAGACTCTGGCAGAGCCAATGAGCGTGGAGTTGAACATGTGACACCAGGTGGGCATTGCCCACGGCTATATTTTTGCCGCTGCTTGGAAGATATTTAGGTGACCATCTGGGTCCCTCGTGCCGTCATATTTTTTTTATGTTGACCGACATACGGGTCCTTTTGGGGACTTCAAAATTCTGAATCCTTGCTGTAAACGGAGACAGTTTGATCTCTCACGACAACCAAGGTTGGGACAAATCCATCTTCATAGCTTTGACCTATGCTTCTTGGAATTTCAGTGCCCTCCTAATCGTGATCATTTTCTGAGTGGTACCATTCTTCGTCCTGAGTGCGTGGCCTGCGGCTTGCGTAGTCAGTGGCATCCCATTCTTCTTCAATTTCATGTTGATGTTCACTAGAGCACGTGACGTAGCTTCGAATGAGCTCCCTAGCGTCTTTTTTCCTTCGGCTGTGGTTTTTTGCTGACCTGTTGGTACTCCTTTTTCTACTCGCGTGCCTGTGTTACGGTGCGAACCTCCGCCCAAAAGTCGTGGATTGGTGCTGTCTTTTTCTTTCTCCCAACAGTGTGAAGACATCTTTTGTCTCTAAGGGCCAGCCTGGAGAACATTGTGCGCTCACTTGGGCTTCTTCGCGGTTGGTTTATCTCTTTTCATGCTTTAAGTCAGAAAATATGCCTTTCGCGGTTCGCCAGGAGCGCGTCCCTCTTGACGTGGTGACCAGACTTTGTCTCCTTCTTTTGGGCCTCTTCTTTCTGTCGCATGATTCTAACTTTGAGAATTGGGTTTGCGAGTTTTGATGGGAGCTTTCGCTGTAAGTTAGGCGCGTTTGTATGCCCTGAAGTTTTTCTTTGTGAACTTTTTCTGCCATGATTGGCAGGATCTGATTGTAGTGTTTTTCATAAATTTCCCCGAAGCTATGTCCGTACGGAACACTCAGAATTACTAACCCGGTGTTGCTTACTCCCTTTGCCGCTCTGTTTCCGGAACTATGGAATATACTGAGGTTGGGCTTGATTTGCCGATTGACTCATTTTTTTTGAGATTTTTAGGACGGAGTTGTGTTTGGTCCCACGGATGGCGCCAACTTGTTACTATAAAATTTGTATTGTATGGCTAGAAGAGAGTAACGTGCTTACAACGGGACTATAAGCACGTTTGTTTGAAACAAAAAATTGTACTAGAGTGAATGCAATGAGGGCTTCTGTTAATGTAAAGATAGCACCTTGGCTATCAGATATCACTTTATCAGAGATCATGTTCTCAAAGGGTATATTGAATTACATTTCATTCCCACTCAATATCAACTTGTTGATATCTTCACCAAGCCTTTGGATGAGCCAACTTTCAAAAGATTGATTGTTGAACTAGGTATGCTGAACATTGATTCAAAACCTGAAGCTTCAGTACTAACTGAAGAAAACTGAAGCTTCAGCATTTTCATCTAAAACTGAACAAACTTTCATGTTAAGTGTCAATTCAGTTTTTGCACACAACCTTTATCTTGCTCGAGTAAAGTAACCGAGCAATCACATATAGTGATGGCAACGGGTCGGGTTTGGGTCGGGTTTTAGTGAGCACGTACCCGCACTCGTTTATAATTTCCAAACCCGTATCCGCCCTAATACCCGATGGATACCCGGTTAGTATTATCCATTGGTTTTTCGAGTTTACCCGCGGGTTTCGGTTATCCGCAATTAAATATTCGTTGGACATGAGTAATATTAGAAAAATATGATTTTGTTTATGGACAGTGTAAAATATATGCCTAAGTATGAAGTGCGAAAATGATCAAATGATCAATACACAGTTACATTCTCATTACTAATGTAATGATTTCAAGTTAAATAATTATGTATACAAGTTTAATGGATAATTAAATGATTAAATAAACAAACAATTAATGCATTAAAGATGTTGGGAATTCACTTTTACGTGACGACATTACAGAATTACCATAGTTTATCATAGCCACATACGCGAGGACTAGAATAGGCAACTATGTATAGTTTAGAGGTGTATGGGCTATAAATACCCCTCTATGGCTTCCATAGAGGGGTTGAGTCTTTTGTAACATTCATTCATTTTCCATCTATTCACACATCCATTTTCCATCTCTCTACTCTCTCTCACTAAAATGGCTTTCATGTGGTTTGACTCACCAAGACCACCGGATCTTAGTTTACGTAGACCTTCAATTGGTATCAAGAGCCATGGTTTCACCTTGGGATCTTTAGTTTTTCATTGTGTTTATGGTTTTGTTGTGGTGACTTATTTTTTCGCTTATTGGATTCAGCTTATCTTGTAGCTGATTTAGGTTCGGCTTAAATTTTTATTGCAAAAACAAAACAAGTTTTTTTCTTCTTCACGTTACTGTTTGTTATGGGCTATTAAATCATTGGGCTTCATGTCATATTTTTTTACATAAAAACGAGCTACAAAAAGGATTCAAACTTGTTTTGTGTAAAATTTTGTTTTAAGTCAAATCTAGCTACTGATTGTTGTGGTTCACATGACTTATTCTTTTGGTTTTGGTTTGTTGTGCATCTTTCATATAGAGGTCACGACTTATCTTTAAGTTTTGGTTTGTTGTGCATCTTATTGTGGTCCAACGTTTTGAGATAACACAAAAGAGAAAGCATAGATCCACAAATTAAGGAAGTTGGTTTTTTGTTCGCATCTGTTGTGGTAAGAAAAAACAACGACGTCAAAGATTTGTTTTGGTGTTCATTGTTGAGGACAACGACAAGATTGCACAAGTCGACGGTAAAAACGAGAGTCACCATTTTCTCTTACTAGTTATTCTAAGTAAAGAGTCGAACGTGTTTTCTAAGAGAGGACCGAGCGAGTGGTCTTTGTTTGGTTCGAACGAGTGGTTTTTCGTTGGACCGAACGAGTGTCTCTTTGTTTGGACCGAACGAGTGTAAGATTGCAAGGATCGATCGAGTGACATCGAACTAGTGAGACCATCGAACTAAAGAGCCGATCGAGCAAAACCCTTTGACGATCGAACGAGTTCTTTTCTATAGGATCGAACGAGTGGTGTTTTCTTTTGGAATCGAACTAGCAAAGATCGAACTAGCGAGGATCGAACAAGTAAAGATCGAACTAGCAAGGATCGAACTAGCATGGATCGAACGAGTGAAACTTGACGAGAACAAAAACTTACGTTTTTACAAATTTTCGGTTTTTCGGTTTCGAGTATCGGTTGACTACACGTCTTATAACATAGACCGTTGTGTTCGTGATTCGTTTTCGATCAACGTGGTATATTCGGATTTCACCGTCGATAACCGTACAAGTCCCGAGCAAGAAAACACGAAACACGTTATATTTTCATTTTGAAAATGAAGAAGACGTACAGTGGAGGGAAAATGTTGTTATTAATTAAGCTTATTTACATTTTGTCACATTCAGCCCCTGGACTCTAATCCAAATTCACCTTAGTCTTTTGTTTGTTTAATTTCCCTCAAAGTTACAACTTCATTACACCGTGGGTCCTTATTGGTTAATATTTCAACAATAGTCCTCCAAAGTTCAAAATTTGTGCACCGTTCATCGTTTTGCTCAACAAATCGTTAACAAAAGTTCAAGTTCTACGACAACAACAACGATTTCACCAACAACAATTAATTTTTTATTCATGGTTTTTTCTTGATTTAGTAAAATCCCGTAAAAGTCGATTTTTTTTACGGTTTAAATCATAGAATTGTAAAATCCCGTGAATGTTAATTGATTTCAACAACACAACAAACACGATACATAACACTAAAAACGATCCGAATAAGATTCACTTAAACGTCAAAACGGCTATGGAATTCGGATCTTAATGTCAAGTGATCATGAAGTTTATTTGGTATCCCTTATTTGAGTTTGAAGAGGGTTTCATTTTCTAAGTAGACTACGTAGCAGTACTCGGGAAGCACTATTTGAGATGTGAAGTGGCATTTTTCGAAGGCATGTGCTTATATTAGCTGAAGTCGGTGGATTGGCTGGTTGCATACCTTTTCATAATAAGACATCATATCAAATTTCTAAATATCAAGTTCACAAAATACTTAATGACATGTCTGAAACTAGAAAAATTAATCATCATTACACCAAATCACATACATGTGCTGAGATATTTCATGTACATATCTTTGAAAGTTTGATCATTCATATTCATCTTTTAGTCTTGTAACACAAAAAAATTGTTAGTTTACTGTGTAGTCTAGAGATTTTTGTAGTTATTAAATATATACCAATAACTTCACAAATATTTAAGTAGTATAATAAATTTTATTTTAACACAAATGGGTTTAGAGGTACACTCGTGGGTACCGTGTACACTCGTGGGTATCTTAAATGGGTACACCCATAATGGGTATGTATTACCCGTCACCCACCCGTCACCTACCGATGGGTATAAATTTTTACCCACAACCCACCCACGGGTGAAAAATAACTAGATTACCCGCCCATTTATGTGTGGGTACCCATGGGTTATGGGTTTTTTCTCGCCCGTTGCCATCCCTATTTAGGATGTAGAGCTCTAAGAAACTTCCTAATATAGTTCTTGCTAGAGTAACCTTCATCAAGAGCTTTTAGACTACTAATAATAGTATTAAATCTAGCAAAAACACTATCTATAGATTCGTCTTCGGAAATGACGAATTGTTTATATTGTGTACCAAAAGATCAATCTTGTTATGTTTCACTTGGCTATTACCTTAATGTGTGATTAACAAGGTTTTTCAAATTTCTTTTGCCATATTACACATGAAAATTCTTTCATATTCTTTTCTAGGTAAAGCGTTGTAAATAACCATTTTTGGCCTCGTTATTTTTTGTAAGTCTTTTCTTAAGATCATCATTTTGTTTTTTAAAAGGGATAACCTCATCTAGTTTGGTTTCTGAATTATTTTGAATAGGTTGAAAATCACCATAGTAATAACATGCCAACGATCAAGATCTTTTGATTTCATATATGTTTCGAATCTATTTTTCCAATAAATAAAACTATCACTTTCGAAAGGTGGTGGTCTTTGCATAGATTACCCTTCTAGATATTTTTCAGAATCCATAGATCGATCCAAGGTTTAAAATACAATATATTTTAAAAATCTTGAGTGACCTCGGCTTCTAATACCAATTGTGAAAACTAGAATGGGGGTTGAATAGTTTACCGGTTAATTGGCGTTTTAAAAGTTTGTTTTTAAAAACGTTTGATTCGAGTATATGTGATATCAACCAACGATATGAACAATCAATATATCTAACTACTTGGAATTCAATCACAATACAAGCAATACATAAGGAACGTAAATAAAAGATAAGAGATAGAACAATTAAACCACAACACCGAGAATTACAATGGTTCTGCTACGAAGCTTTTCTTCGCCCTACTCCAATCCCTGAGTATCCGAATCAAGATTTCACTATGTCAACAAACTTCCTTCAGGCAGAGAAAACCGTTACACGTCGTTTATATTGTTTTCCAATACTAAGCTAAATGTCGAGTCCTAATCTTAGATAGAACAAATCTACCACTTCATTAGTGTATTTTAAGGACTAAAATACTAACCGACACTCAATCAACACTTCCAGATTTACACACTATCCGGATTTACACAATGACACAAGATCAAGAAAATGGAGGTTTGGATCTAGAAGAAGATATAAGAAATCACTAATCTATAACACTTCATTTTTTGGTGAATACGAGTGTTCTTCTCTTGCACTTGATAGAAGGAGGAAGATAGAAGAGATTGGATCACTTGAAACAAGATTAAAATATGTTAGTGATCAAGAGATTTAGAGAGAGAAATGAGATTTTAGAGAGAGAAAGAGATTTGAAAATACTGTGCAAAGAGGTCTGAAAAACTGCAAGGAATAATGCAGTATTTATAGCCAAGACTAGGTAACATCTCCTGTGGGCGGTCCCGGCGGTCCCAGATATATCTGGGGGCCATTCTGCCTATCAGGGGGCCGCCCATAGGTAGACACTTCCATTTTTGTCCTGTAGTTCTATTTTGAGGGGAAAACCAGATTTGAATTTTTATATTTAATTAAAATATTTCTTTAATAAATAAAAATATTTTTTATTTTTTTTGTAAAAATGTAATGGTTAAGAAAAAATATTTTCTTGATCACTAATTATGTTTAATGATTTGTTTATACATACCTTAAGTGATTTACGTCGAAATAAAAGTTTACGATTAATAACGTGCAAACGTTTATTTTTATCGTAGATGTTTTTACATTTTGTCATCTTCAAAACGTAAAGAATTTAAAAAATACAAATAATGTTTTTTGACATTATTTGTATTAACACGTTTCATTAGCGAACAAAATGATAAGAGAATTAAAGCATACAAGGGCGACATGCTTTTCTTACTTTGAAGAACGTAAGTGTCCTTTGTGAAGTGCATGGTATTCAAATGGCGACTATGGTTGAATATTACTGGATAAGCCTAAGGAATAAAATTATCAATTAACTTTATTTTGAGGTTGGTATTCTCAATGCAGTTATAGATATGCACATTCAAGATTTTTGTGATTTTTTAAGTGAATTAAGCATCGACTTATAAAAATTTAGCAGTGTTTAAGTCCACACATTTCATATTCGGAGTTCAACATATTAAAGTTTGTGAACTTAGCAGTGTTGCAAAAATCGGTCTAGGCAGCCAATTAATCGGCGCCTAGGCGCTAATCGGTCACTAAGCGCCTTAATTTTCACTAATCGGCCTAATTAATTAGTTTCGTCAAAGATCAATTAGAAATCGGTCAACAAACCGATTAATCTAATCGGTCTAATCGGTCAACATAGTCAACTCTCCCTTAAAATTGAAATTACCAGAATGTATATACTATTATACCTTATATATTAATAAGGAAGATCGTTCTCCCGAGGAGGCTTTTAATGCGCCTACAACCCGACCCAATTACTAAACCTTATTAATCAAACCCGGTGTTTTTGTGAAGTGGGTACAACCCACGTGTCTTTCAAATCACAAATTGCTTCTATGACTCATCTATTCCACTTATCAAAACAAGTAGCTAACAGATCTAGACATATCAAACTTACCATATCAAAAAAATTATTTCCAATCACAAAAACTAAAGATTCAAGATCTAATCGCAAACACAACAACAAAATTGCAACCACAAATTTGCGATTGTCAGGTAGGAACTAACACTAATTTATATCCAATAATTTACAACCTACCACTTCTATTTTTTTTCGGGTTCATTTTTGTAGTTTAATCATGGCCCTAAATGATTTTCGGTCTTGATTACTCAATAATTCATATTATTATTTATAGCATGAAGCCAATTTTGCGTCTTTAATATGTGTATGTTTTGATGATCCTGTTGTATGTTCAGGTTGGTTGGATGTACATGTTCGAGGATAGGAAGGTTGTTCTCTGAGAAGTTGGTAAGACTTGAATTTCTTTGTCTTTTGTTGTTGTTTTTATGATTTTTCTACAATAATAGTTATTTAGCTGTAAGTTGGAGGATGCCCATAATGTGGTTGATGAAATGTCATGGTACATAGAAAGAGGAAAAGAGATTATGACAATATGTGTTATTTGTAAGAGGTTTTGTATGCAAAAAGTAATCTTTATGTAGTATATGAGCACACGTAATTGGGAACTTAGGATTGTTGTGAACCGCTTTAGACCACTCATGACTTGGATGCTCAAATTATAAATTCTGGAGTATATTACATATGTTAAATGGGGGTTTTGATGTGTGTAAACCTTTAGTTGATAATGATTTGTATTGGATAGTATGTAGTCGTAACGGAAAAAAGGGTATATAAGAGATATCAATTATCGAAAAAAACAAGAATAAAACATCTTTTACCCATTCAGTAATGTATATCAAGAGACCAATAATTGGACATTTGCCTGATTTACTAATAATTGTCTTTGTGTAGGAAGAAAAGAGATCATTAAATGTATGCCTTTCTGGACATGTGATAAGAACACACACAATGTGTTAATCACTGTGTGTTATTAAAAAAACAACGTGTTAATAATTCGTGTTGAACGCTGAATTGGTCGAGTAGAAAGGAGACTCAATATAGTAAGCTCATAATAAAGTATGTATACATCAAGAGAGACACATTAATATAACCGATAGGAGCTGCACACAGGTGATTTCATAGTGTTGGTAGATTTTTAAAACATTATGTACATCATTGTCAAATAACTTATGGGAAGAACTTTAGAGAGAGAAAGTAGGGAGAAAAATGGAATTGGTTGATTTACTTGCAAAGTTACAAATAAGACCAACAACTCTCTCTCTACACATGGAGAGGGGATTAAATACCCAATGTGGGACGGCCTATAGAAGGCTTAATGGGCTGTGGGTTTGTCTTGGGTTGGGCTCGAGTTTACTTGGGCTTTCGCCTGATACACGTGACCTATTAGATTACATTAGATGAGCCCAATACCCGTTCTAGCCTATTACAACATTTAATAGATAAATGACCGAGACCTAATATTCCAAATGAACGAACTTCTCATTCGACTCAATATTTTTAAGGCTAACAGATATTTTCCACAGGTTTATCTAATGTTTCCGATTTGTTCATCGCCTTCAAATATGTTTTTTTAGTTGTTTTTTAATTTTGAATTTCTTTCTGACATTAGCAAGAGCTATGTTAATGACACTTTACAAGGGAAACGTAGTCGAATTAGTTTGGACCAACTATGTGCATCCTCACTATGACGATACAACATAAGAGAATGTACGTTTTAAGTAACTTTGTTTATTTAATATGCATTCTAGAATATTGTTCCTAAAAAGGTATACCAACAACTGCAGTTGCAATTTTTTTAAGGTAGAATGCAACTTCAGACTTTAAGTGATCTCAGTGGGCCAAAAGAATCAGAATATGAAAACCAAGGGTATTGAAAACCCGACAATGGGAAGTGATGATGCGGCGATTGTCACTAGGAAGGATGAGTCAATAGACAAAAAGGAGGAAGTGAACACAATGTCAAAAGAGGAAAGAGAAATGACGGTTGAAGGAAATGGCGAACGCCACCGAGGCATCATAGAGGAAGAAATGAAATGCTGAAAAGGCCAAAATTGGGGCTGAACTTTGAGCTCAAAAAGAAGCTGGGCAAAAAGAGAAGGTACGTTGTATGTAACTTTTATTTATTTAATATGCATTCTAGCAAATTGTTCCTTGAAAGTTATACCAACACCTACTTAATTGCCTTTAATTTTGAAGAAATTCATAGTTTCAAGTGACAATAAGAAACATTCAGCCATTATAGAGAGCCGACATAATAAGAACTTGATTAATATTTTCACCCGCTTGACAATGTGAGGTTGGATGTAGATCTGATGTAAACCATGCTTCATAAATATTGCATCAATTATGTGCATGCATCAACATAAAAAATCCCTTATATATATGTAGGTTTATGAATTTGTCTTAGCAACAGAACTAAGACCTTTTGACTCTTTTTATGCTTTTTCAACTGTTAATTCATTGTATGACTCGATTTCATCGGGAAAATCACCACTCCCTCGAGGGGAAATGTTTCATTTTAATGTTCAATTGTGTTCCTTTCGAGCACAATGTGATAACAACAGTGATGTTTCTAACATAAGAAAGGTAAGCTCAGAAAGAAACCTGAAAATATTAAACTACCGGTTCACTGAACTTACGCAAACACATTGTTTTCTCTTTCGATATATTGAGGTACCAAACTGAAAATGTTGAAGTGAAGTCGTTATAACGTTTTTGTACATTCTTATAACTTAAATGTATAAATGGTGGTTTTGTGCAGATGAATTCCAGGAAAAAAGAAATCGTTGCTGGACATCAAATAGAAGAATTCGAAGAAGGTGCTACTAGAAAGACTAAGCAATCAATCTTGCTGATTATTGCATACTTACTAAGGCTAGATTCTTATACCAGCTTTCAAGATACAAATATGTTACCTTGACTTTTAAATGTCTCTTGACCATAACCATGTAACTGTCTATAGGTTAAGCTAAACCATTCGAAAGCTATAAAATTACATTTCGGATGCCTACAGTACTATCGTATACAAACGTCCCGCTGCAACGCGCGGGTTTAAAACCTCGTTGTATTAAACAACTAATAGTCTAATAGTTAAAAATTATATTTATGTACATTAGTAGAGTAGATCAGATGGAGTGCACATATCCTTACTAAACTACAAATAATATAGTACTTCACATATTATCCCTTTTATATTAAAAGCCAGGATTAATATCCTAAGGCATCTTTAATGACCTCTACTATTAAATGCAAACGACCCGAACCCGATATTTAATAGCTACCGGTGGGTTTCTGATGGGTTTTCGGTTGAATAAAAAATTGTGAAGGTTAGCTGGGACACGTGGTAACAAAACACACAAATTATAATACACACTAACACACCTCAGCTTTCCATCTCATTCTCCATAATCTCCTTCTCCCTCATCCATCTCTCTTGGTCTCTCTCTAAAATCACTGGCTCATCTTCTCATTCCTAAATCTATTATCACATCCCTATATCATATTGGGGTTTTTGGGGTTTCGTTGTGGCGATGGTTGTGGAGTGACAAAATGACTGGCGTTACAAGTTTCTTCAATCAATGAGGTGTAAGTTTTCACTTTTTTTACTTTTGTTAATTAGTTTTTGGGTTGAAATTAAGGTTTCTAACTGCCTATTTTTTTTCCTCTGGCAGTGGTTTTCCACCAAACAAGAAAAAAAACACACACAAACCCCTTTCATGCAGATCTACAAAATTTGTGCCGAGGTAATAATGAACATCAGAAGGACAACAATTAAGAGTAAAAATTCCGATCCACATGCAAACTATTATTTTTCTTACAGCTATTTTTATTTATTTTGTTTACATATGTTTTTATTTATTTTGTTTACCATTGTTTGTTATATATTGTTTCGTTATTTTTATTACCTGTTTTTAACAGGTGTTGTTGGATCGGTGGATAGGCAGTGGTTTTCGTGCGACAAATCATTACCTCGGCAGGTTTTTGCATTTGTAATATAGTACTAGAGGGTAGGCTTTTCTTACTCCAAAATGTATGTGTTTTATTAGAGTTCATTTGTTTATATTAAAAAATTGGTGGGTTTTGTTTAGGTTTTTGATGATTTTGTGTAAAAATTTTAGTGGTTTGTTTAGAAAGTTATGCATTAATGTCTTTCATTTTTAATGTGAGATTTGATTATTTAGTTTGGCATGATTGTGAATTTTTTGGTTGGTTTTTGATGGATTTTATTCACAACGGGCTCAGAATTTGGTACTTGAGATTGAACTTGGACAACCAGAGGTTGGACGTCTTTGGTACTTCCGTTATTAGTAGGATACACCATGTCCTTTGTCACCTCGGGTTCATGTTCCACTACTTTAGGAGGAGATAAAGTAGTAGCAATCATAGGTCCTTGATAAGCAACACCACTTTGGGTGGTAATACCCTTCAAGTCTACCTTCGGGTTAGTAATGGTGTTACTATGGAGTGTCCCTGAACCTGAAGTTGAAGCGGTATTGGAATTCACAAACTTGGAAAGCATGTCCGTTAAATTAGTCATTTGATTTTGCAAATTTTGATTCTGATTCTGCATATTTCTCATCACTGCATTATTAGCTTTGACGTAATTTTGAAAGTCATCCTTCGACACACCTTGTGTTTGCAGAGCTGGAGCTTGGTAAGGTTGAGTTTGGTAAACCGGGGGTTGATTAATCAGAGTTCGGTAAATTTGGCCTTGATTAACCAGGGGTTGGTAGGTGGAAGCTTGGTTGTAACTATTTCCCCGGTTTTGGTTGTAACCGTTTTGGTTATTTCCTTGGTTGTTTTGAATGGGAGGAAAATCGGGAGGTCGAATTTGATTAGCAATCGGGGCTCGGCAACCGGAATTTCCTTGATTGAAATTAGCTACTGCTGCTTGGGAAACAAATTCTTGAATATTGTCACGATAAGCGTTGCCATCGGTGGCAGGACAATTTCGGTAAGAATTAGTACCACCACAAGTAACACAACTTTCCTCGACCGCATTCACCGGAGTGGGAGCTTGGTTTTTCTTTTCGAGAAGTAAGGCTTTCACCATATCTTTAAGTTCAGCAACATCGGGAGAAATACCGGGGGTAGAACTGCTCGAACTCAATTTTGCAACAACCGGTTTGTTACGTGAATTATGAACCTTGTATTTGCTTTTAATGATTCTTAGGCAATCACGAGGCATTTTATCCAAAAAGTTACCACCCGCGGCGGAATTCAATGAATCTTGATCATTAGAGTTCAAAGCATTATAGAAAGTATCGAGTTGATGTAACTCCAAAAATCCATGATGTGGGCATGCTCAAAGAAGATCATTGAATCGGTCCCATACCTCGTAGAAAGTTTCATCAAATCGTTGTTGAAATCTTGTGATTTCATTTCGAAGATTTGTTGTTTTAGAGGGAGGGAAAAAATTGTTGATGAATTTCGAAACAAGATCATCCCATGTGAGAATCGATCGAGGGGGTTCTTTTTCTAGCCAAATCCGGGCTGCACCCTCGAGAGAAAATGGGAAAAGCATAAGCTTTACCGACGTACTCGGGACGTTCGAGAACTTCATCGTAGAAGTGATCTTGTTGAAATAACGGATGTGAGCATGAGGGTCTTCTTTGTCATGTTCGAAGAATTGTTTGTTTTGAACAATGGTAAGCAAACCGTGCTTAAGCTCAAAGTTGTCCGCGGTGATTTCGGGCACAACGATGGCATCCTCGTAACCCACGGTGGGTGCTTCAAGCAATTGAGCCATAGTACGAGTATCGTCCATTGTAACTACGGGAATAGGTTCAATAAGATTGAATGGTTCAACAAAAGTCGGATTGACTTGTTGTTGTTGACGGTTAGAATTACGAGATTGAGAACGAGTGCGCATGCACTAAAATTTAAAAAGAAAATTTATACTAATTTTTTTTTTGGTATTTTAACAATGAATTTTAAATACGGACAATGAGATAAGACACTTAAACCTAATAATCAACTTGCTTCTCGGTAACTCTTTAAAAGAATTAACTTTTAAAGGTGAGCCGTACGTCGCAAGAGACACAAAAGGTAAGTTTTTGATCTTTGGTTCGGGAACTTATTGATGGATAATACTTCAATTGAAAGTATTATTTGTTGGTGTTCTTTTACCAACTTGGTGAATTTTTTTTTCTTTTTATGGATAATGTTTTTATGTTTTTGGTTTTTCTTTTTTTTAGATTTTTGGTTTTATATTTTAATTATACTAATAAAAGAAAATGAAAAATATTTTTGTATTTTTTATATGAAAATAAACAAAATAACTTCTCTTGGAAGGATCTTCAAACAAAAATTTTCAAACGGCTTCAACAATCGTAGACAATCCTCCCCGGCAGCGGCGCCAAAAACTTGATCACTTCTGACTACACTCTTTAATATATAGTAAATATATATAAAATATACTTATAAATATATAAAAAGAAGGGTAGGAATCAAAAGATCTCAGTTATAGTAATCCGGAAGTATGATTCCCGGGTCGTTATCCCTGATGAGGAAAGCAATTGAAAGTCGAGAGTCGTTTTGAGAATCGATGTTTGAATGGGATAAGATTGATATTGTTTTTCTAAAACTACAAGAAAAATAAGGCAAAAACTTAAAAATACTTAAGATAAACAAATTTCAGCTAAAAACGTAAAACGGAAACCCTAAACTGTGACTAAAAACCCTAAATTTCCAAAAATAAACTTAAAATGAAATTTTCACTTTTAATAGACTCTAATTAACTAAAAAGTAAGATTAAAGAAAACTAGAATAAAAACGGAGTTGATTTGAGCTTAAAAACACGAAAAACGTGAACGGGAATGAATCCCGTTCTTTAAAAAATGAAATTTTGCAAATTAAACCCTACGAAAGCAAAACTATTTTTCCTAGGAACTATATGATAAAAGAAAATTTTCTAAAAAAGAATTATATTTTTTGACTTTTTTATATTTTTATGAATTAAAAACGATTTTAAAGAAAATTAAATATAAAAAATACTAAACATTTTATAAAAAATCTGAAAAACTATAAAAAAATAGCTTGAACAATAAGGAATCTAAGAAAAATAAGTTGGGAAACACAGCTTATCGAATAAGTTGTGTAATAAGCAAAAACAGCTTATTATGCTTAAAGAGCTAAAAGGTATATAAAAGATAGATTATGCAAAGATCTAACGGATGAGCTATTGTAGCATGATGGTTGGGAGTGTGGGGGATAAAATGCTTGGTGAAGGTGGTAGACGTCCCGGGTTCGAGCCTTGCTCACCCGGGGTTTTCCACTATCCCAAGTGTTTTTATTTTCGCCATTTTTTATAACTTTTTAGAAAACTTGAAAATAAGCACTTTTTACAAAGCAACCTTTTTTATAAACCTCAAATAAGCACAAAAATAAGCTAAGTAAGACAAAAATAAGCTAAAATACTCCAAGTCCTAAAAAAAACTAACTGTTTGTATTTTTAAGGAGATTAAGCAAATAAAAATGACAAATAAGCTAAAGCAGACAATAAGCTATGTCTAAAAAGCACATAAGAACAAAAATAAGCACAAATGATAAGCTAGATAGACAGAAAAGCTAAAAAGGCTTAAATTCACTTGAAATTCACACTTGAAAGCAAATATGCTCAAATAAGCTTAAGGCAAAACCAAATAAGCTAAAATGGGCTTATACTAACCTAAATAGCTAAACTAAACCTAAATAAGCAATTACAATAAGCATATAAGCTAAAATAAAGAAATAAGCACTCACGGTGTAATCTGTTAACCAAACAGCCCCTTAAGGCACATTTGAGCTTATTTTTCAATAAGCTAAAAGATCCTTATGGATTTTTGGCTTATTACCCAAAAAAGTATACCTAGAATACTACTTAAAACAATTTTCAAAAAGCATTTTGAAAATCAAATAAGCAAAGAAAAAGCCTGATAAAAAAGCTACTTATTCTAACTTAACTATGTTTTTGATTTTTAAGCAAAGATGCAATAAGCTAAATCCTGACCTTATTAAGCTATGAAATGACTAAATATTAATCTAATAAGCTAATTTGAACAAAAATTAAGCAAAAACTAAAGGCTATAAGCTAGAAATCTAAAATAAGCACTTAAGCTAAAACTACAATCCAAACTAACCAAACAGCATCTTTAAGCTTATTTTTAAGCCCACAAGCAGATCCTTATGATAATCTAGCCTATATTACTGTCAACCTTGGCCAAAAATCTATATGAAACAGCTTTTACAAAACATTTTGAAATTCAATTACCTAATGAAAAAGTGGCTTGAAAACAGCTTATTGTACTTAGAACACTTAGTAACTTTTGGTTTTGAAAATAAACAATGCAGATTTTTAAGGCTAAAAACATATATCAAAATAAGCTAATTATTGAAAAACAAGCTTAAACTAATGTAGAGTAACCTATAAGCTACTTATAAATCTAATTTGAAAAGCTAAAAACCACTTTTACCTACTGAAAATTAAGATTAAAAATGGCTATTTTTTTGTTTTTCTTATCTGATGCAATTGACACTTAAACTCTAAAACTTTGAAATAACTAGTGCAAACCTACATTCTAATTTCTAACATCTATAAATCATATAACTAAGAGTAAATAAAGCAAAACTAACAATTAAAATGGACTTGAGCCTAAGATGCTAATGAAACTGATAAGAACTTATCAAATTCAACCTAGCAACTATCAACTTAAGGAAAACTAGACTAAACCTATTTAAACTTATTAATCCTACTCTTATAAACCTAAATTTTGAGATTAAAAATGAAATTAAAGGACCAAATGGTCAATAGCAGTACTAACTCTCAGTTAGTACTGCTATGCCAAACACCCCCTTATTTCCTTTAAAATCCATTTTAAGCTTATAAAAGTGAGAATTAATGATTAATTATCAGATACCAGATATTAACAAGCTTTTAACAGACCTAATAAGCATATATAAGCAGACAAATAAGCAGAACAATAAGCTATAACACTTAAGCTAATTTTTTTGGTATTTTGCTGATTTTAAGACAGAAATATTTAAACTAAGAATTAATACTTAAGTTTTAACACAATAAGCATATAATCACTACAATAAGCATTCATAAGCAAAATAAAACAGAAATAAGCAAGCTATAAGCACAATTAAACTAAAATGCAGGTTTAAGCTAAGTATTAAAGACAGAAATGTTAAATTGAGAACTTACATAAACCTTTGCACAAACAAGGCTATCAAATGCTCTAAGAGCTATCAACAAGCTCCAGCTTATCAAGTGATAAGCTGGTAGGGTCCTGGAAGTCCTTCCTTAATTGACTTCCCTTCCATTAATAAGCTTTGGTAATATTGATTGTGAGATTTGAGTATGATAAGCTCAACTAAGCTTTTGAGAGCTTAGTTGAGTTTGATAGCCATCTTAAGAGTAGAGATGACAGCTTAATGAGAGCTTATTAAACAGTAGAAAGCTTATTCAACCATTTTACAAATTTAGTGAAATAGATTAAAACATAAGACTTATAAGTGAAATGCAAACTTTTATTAATAAAAACAGATTACAAAGCTTTTTAAATGAAAGTTACAAAGATTGAACGATTATAAGCTAGAAAATACAAT
The DNA here is from genome assembly GCA_026074375.1 of Tanacetum coccineum. Lineage (NCBI taxonomy): Eukaryota > Viridiplantae > Streptophyta > Magnoliopsida > Asterales > Asteraceae > Tanacetum > Tanacetum coccineum. Next base: position 56,348 of record BQNB010012288.1, on the reverse strand, counting down.
AAGCTATAAGCTAATTTACACTACTCCTAATTAAGCTAGATCATCCCTGTGAGTGAGGATGCCCTTGTATTTATAGCAGGATAAGGAAGCTTCCAGGTCTCCAAGTCAGTTAGACGCTCCCTTGATCTTGTCCCTTGAATCATTCTAATCATTGGATCCATTTTCTCAACCGTTGGATTGATTTGATGAGCACACGGATTGCCAACGTGGCATTCCGTGTGTCAGACTCCTTTGTGCTTCTTTTGCACTAGATTTAGTGCAAAATCTCAATCATTGGTGTGTTTCTTTAATTGCCCGCGTGTCCTTCCTTGTGTGCTTGGACCAATAAGAGCTCTCAATGACGTATAACTCTGCCACATCGTACCTTGTCACTTGAATTGTTGAGCCACGTCCTCAATTTAGATTTACCCCATGATTTTGACGCGAGGTAAATCGGAGGAGACAATGAATAGTAACAAACGGAATTTCCCGCGCCCTCTTTCTTTTTATATCTTTGTTTGACCACAGGGCGTGTGAGGGTTGACTTGGGCCCGGGATAAAAGAAATGGAATTAGGCCGGGTGAAAAGGGCTTTGTTTATTATAAGGAGATAATGACCGTTATCTCTTAAGTATAACAGAGATAACGGTGTTAGGGTTTAGGGACTTTTGGTGAAATTAGGTTTAACATTTAGGGTATTTTAGGTATTTTGAGGATTTTGTCTTTTTGTGGTTGACCAATGTTGACCAAGGGTTGACTTTGTTGACCATTGATAGCAATCTTCCGGCTCTTTTGTACATCTTTCCGTTCTCGTGTCCGTGTTGTCCGGTTTTGACCGTTTTCTTGTGGTTTTTGCATTATCCGTACCTACACATTCACAAACAACAAAATACACAAATACAAGTATATTTTTGCACATTATGATCATTTAAGGGCCATTTTGGTATAATAAAGATATGTGATTTCTCACATATCAATGTCTGTTAATGTCCAAATAAGTTTTTAAAGGGTTTAAAGTGTAAATATGTCGTGTAAATGCTCTAAGTTAATGGAAAAGTATTTTTAAGGTGAATAAAAATGCTAATTAACTTTGGGGTAAATTTTACAGTTGAGTTTTACGAGCTTTTAAGTGATTCCGAGACAAAAAGAAAGACCCGAGACCCCTTAGATCCTAAGGCCGGTCAAATAAGTAAAGAAGGGACAACATGGCATTTTTTTAGCAAGCTTGTCTAAGAGTTGTACACTTATATTCTTCCACTAGACATTTCATGCATTCCATTTTCATTTAAAAAAAACACACACTTGTGTGTGTGTATGGTGCGTCCGAACTAAGCCACCAACAAAAACACATAAATTTTCCAACTTTGATCGAGAACGTGATATTCCTGGTTGACACGAGTGTTTGGGTATTCATTTAAACAACGATTGGGTTGTCCGGTTCGTGTTGAAATCTAAATTTTTGAAGATTTTCTTGTAAGTTTTCAAATTTAAATTTCGTTTGTCCTTTTGGGTTTATCTTGATGCATAGATGTTAGTTGTACAAGTTGATCATCGTGAAAATCGATTTTTGGAAATGAAACGAATGTATAAAGGGGTGTTTGGTTCGTGGGATGTAAAAAGGAAAAAAAGGGATTTTTGTAGTTTTGATGTTGTGGTCGTAATGGTTGAATAATATATGTTGCTAGATAGCTTATTTTTTATAGTAGCTTGTATAGCTTATTCGGGCTTATTTTTAAGCTATTTCTTGGCTTATTTTGGGCTTATATGCCACGTTATTTTCCCAAAATCATTAGGAAAGTGATTTTGACTATTTTGTGTTATGACGTATGTTGTGGATTATTTTTGAGGCTTATGGTAGTAACCAAATGCGATATGTAGCTTAATAGCTTATTTTCAAGCTTAATATACGATATTTTGAAGCTTATGGGATCACGGCCCAATAAGTCTATTTAAGCTGTGGCTTAATAGGAGGGCTTATTGTGGTCCGGATTATTTCCTATGTATTAGTATGAGCTTATGTAGGTAAATGGACCTTGGTTTTGGACTTGGATCGTATTTTGGACTTATAAATATCTTAATGGACCCTTATTGGACCTTAAAGCCCAATAAGCGATATTTAGTCATTATAAGAGTTTTGGTGGACTTTTTGAAAGTGAAATGTATTTGCAAAGTGATATTGAACAAGATTTTGGGAAAAATGTTTTAGTAAACGTTAAAGATTGAGATTTTAGAATTCTGTCGAAAAGTGTCAAATTGATGAAAAATGTTGAAAATAAGGTTTGAAACCTTGGAAAAATGTTGTATGAACGTACGAGTCATGTCGAAATTCTGTAAAAAGTTTATACTTAGAAAATTTCACTTAAGAACATAATTTTTAATTTTAAATAATAAAATATTATTTTATTATTTAGTTATTTTATAAATTCACTAAAAGACGAAAAATGTATTTTTTTCTCAAAACTTCTCTAATGTAATTATTATGAGTAAACGTTTCAATTTCAACCATATTATGATTATTTTTGAGGTGACTAAGGTTACCGAATGGACTTATCGAGATATATTTATAATTATTAATTATAAATATTTACTTATATTACTTATCTATTTTCTCCAAATAGTATAAGTATGTATTATCGAGTAATGGGATTGATATGATTGTGAAAATATGTCGTCAACCATCACACCACTAAATTGTTAAGGGTAATTGTACAACGCGTCTAAACTCTATGCATCAAACGTGAAGATTGTTTTGGAAATGGATGATTAAATTGGGATATTAACTAGACTAGGTCGTATGCGGGCGTCGTTGCATTTGATTGTGTGATTGAGATTTGGTTGCTAAAGACTTGCTTGAGGTGAGTTCTCGTAGCCCAATTTTTATTGTTTTTCCGTTGGGCGAAAATGATACTCAAATGTGTTTTGAAATGTTTTGAATTGATCTGTGTCAAATGTGGTTTTGTTTTTTGGACAAGTTATGTGCTTATGAATGCTATGTGAATATTATGTGTTGCATGATTGTTTGGATCGGATGGGTGCGCCTACCTAGTATGTGTGTGATTATTGGAGCGGATGGGTACGCCTACATAAGTTTGTGTGTGGTCCTGTCCTAATTTTAGTGCTCCAGCTGGTAGGCCCTTTAGGTGTGTAAGTGACATATTGTGATTGACTAGCGGGGATGCTTTATCTTGGATTGTTTGCATATATTCACTGTCATATAGCACTATTGTCCACTGTTTGAAATATTGGCACAACTTTTGGGTTTAAGGTCAAACCTACGAGCTCACCAACATTATTGTTGACGTTTTCGAGTATCATTTTCAGGTGAAGTGAAAGAGGAATAGTTTGGTGATGTGTGCTAGCAGGCTTAGAAGTATCCCATGTGGATTTTCATGTGAAGTCTTGCTTGTTTAGTTTATTTGGCTTTAGTATTCGGAAGTTTTGGTTTAAGTTTGGATTATGGACCCCTGTGTGGGCTTTTTGGTATTTGTAAGAGATTATGGATTTTGATAGTGATTTGGGACATCACTCGAGGTTGTTTGAGGTTGATGGTCTTCATAGCACTTGAAGTTTATGCATTGTAGTTTTCTCTGTTTTATATCTTGTGTTATGATTGATCATTATGTTGCATTCCCGAGTTTCCGCCATTGTCGGGGTGTGACAATCAGAAACTATAACCACATACTATACTGTAAAGGACATCACAAACCACTTAAAACAACATATTATAAAAAATGTATACAATCAACACCCATGAACAGATATTAGAATTTAAACAAATGCTTATAAAAAAGGTAAAGCTTTGATCACCGATTACGTAAGTCTTCTTTCAAGTATCTTCTCGATGTCATTTTTCCTACATATATAAAAGAACAAAGATTTAATAACAACTAACAAATTACAAAACAACATGTGCATTAATTCGTAAACTGAAACCATCTCACAAACAACAGCCGACCCGTAAGATCAACAAATAACCTATTCAAACAAAAAAACTATTACGAAAGGAAAACTTTGCTTACCGAGTATGTAAGTATCGTCTTAAATATCTTGTCGATGCTACTTTCTCGTACACATACGAATAAACAAAAAATTAAAAACAATTAAAATTTATACGCGGCATATAAAATGGCAAATATGACGACATACGATACTGGTAATATATATTTTGTTTCTATGCTAGGTTGTTTCATAGAAGCATTCAATTTGCAAGACACAAAAACACGTGATAGTCCCTAAAAAATCTAAACGCATGACTTTAACTTAATCATATAAAATCATTAATTTTCAACCACATATGAGACTTTAAAGGATACTATAGAGCGCCTAAAAATACAGATTATAGTAAAGGTACACAACCAACACCCATATTCAAAGAATTGCGTCTTAGAAATGAATTGCTCACCGACAATATATAAGCAACATTTCGAGTATCTTTTTGGTGTTACTTTCTCTTACATAAATAAAAGAACGTAGATTTAAGAAGAAATATTTGCCAACAAACAACATTACACTACACAGCTGCAACCCAAAGACTAAATGGGCACAACAAACTACAAAACAATGTGCGCATTAATCCACAAACTGAAATTACCATAAAAACAGAAGGCAATAAGTTAAAGAAATAAATGGTTGAACCCAAATGCTTATTAGAAACGAAAAGATTTGCTCACTGAGGATGTAATTATTATCTCAAGTATCCCATCGGTGTCATTATGTCATGCGTATATGAAAGAACACATAACGAATTTTTGCCAAGAAACAACATCGCATCACTCAACCACAACCAAAAGACAAAAATACAATAACAAATAGCCAAACGACTGAGACAAATTGCACACATCAACACATTACATAAAATAAAAACTCAATATTGTCGAGCAAACATCCAATTTGAACTCACCTGGTCTTCTATAGCCTGAGGCCAAGCCTGATCCAACAACAAAATCTACAAAAGCCATTTCATGAAATTTGCAAGTTAGAAAAACCACATACTCAAACTCAAGAAACCAGATGCCTCAACATTAACTTATACACATCGTAGAAAATCATAACGTATAACCACATATACAGATTTAAAGGATATCACTGAATGCCTACAACCATAAATCATATCATGTTTTTATATACATATCACAAAGCTGAAAGTAACACAAACACACATCTACTAATCCTATAAAATATACGCTCTGACACTTAAGAAATCAGCACTCACAACTTTTACTTACATGCAACATATAAAATAAGAACCTATCACCATTTACAACGACATATTCTATAAAATGTATACAATGAGCACACATAACCATATATCAGAATGCAACACATTTGTGGTATACAAAATTAATTTGAAATACTCATAACAAACCTTATACTAACACAAACACTATCCACCAATCTAATAATAACATGCATAGTAAAAAAATAAAAAATTAACGACAACATTAGAATTGATGATTTTAATGTTGCTCTAATGGCTACCTATATTTGGAGTATTTTGACCCATAGAGTCTTTATGGGTTAAATGGGTTCATACGTATAATCTAAAGCCGAAGTTTCTGGGATGTTCCTGTAGACGTGATGATAGTTGGGGAGGCGTAAGTTTTCTCCAAATAAGATCCATCATACCCGCCTTTATTGTATAAGATTAACAATGGTAATATACATCTGATGTTCGATCAAAGTGCTGATATTGTCATCTAAAGATATTTTTTCTAATAGGATTATTGCTAGATCTGTTTTCTCTGAACTTGTCAATAACCTTATATCAAATGGTGTTTGGTGATGACCTCTTGACTAGCTATCTAGGTTCCCGGTTATGGCTCATTTACAGGTTCCTTTATTATTTGATGACATTAATGATGTCATTTTATGGCGTGATAGGGATGGTGATTTGTGGCCTTTCTTGGTTTTATGTGCTTGGGATACGATTCGGACTAGGGATGATATTGTTAACGGGTATAATGTAGTCTGGTTTCCTCATTGTATACCTCGTCATGCTATACATATGTGGTTGGTCTTTCAGCAGAAATTGAAGACACAAGACAGGCTGCGGCAATGGGATGTCGGTCCTAGTATCGACTTAAACCTACTTAGATGCCCCTTGTGTGATTTAGTTCATGATTCTGATGATCACTTGTTCTTTAAGTGTACTTTCTCTTCGCAGGTGTGGTCTAAGGTTCATGTTCTTTGCGGCATGGATGTTATTCCACCTCGGCTTATTAATGTTACTACTTTCATTATTCCTATATCCAAGGGCAAAACAGCGGTTAGTATTATTTCTAGACTTGTACTTGCTGCTACATCATACTACATTTGGATGGAAAGGAATGGAAGATTATTCAAGAAAAAGACTTCATCTCCGGATCAGATTGTTGATGTTATTATATCTATGGTGCGGTTGAAGTTGGTTACTTTCAAGTTCAAGAAGATGTCTACCCGGTCTCGTCTGCTGCTTGACCAATGGAAGATTCCAAGCTATTGTGTTGTTCATGATGAGAGTTCCAGTTGAGGGTTGTACTCTTTTTTCCTTTTCTAAGGTGTTTCCCACTGGGTTTTCTTTGGTAAGGTTTTTTAAGGAGGCAAACTCACTTGGATCGTATCTGCTCCTGTTGTGTTGCTGTTGGTTTGCAGGATGCTCGCTTAATTTTATGTTTTCATCTTGGTTCTTGTCTAGTTTAGTTTTTGTTTTTACTAGGCTTTGTTTGTGTTTATGGCATGTCCTAAACACTTGTTTATCAAGCTGTCTATAGCTTGAGGTTAATGTGGTACATCTGCCACATTCCATTTGTACTTAACAGTTTTTTGGTTATTATATTTACCGGGGTAACCCTTTACCTAAAAAAACGTCGTCAGAACACCTAATGTATAATAGGTTAATAATAAAGCATTGTACATATATACAATCAACATGTCGTATGACGACAAAAAAACCTATGGTCTTTAGGTGGGCTTTTTTCGGTCTGTTTGTTAGGCCCAAGTGTTTTGTATTAACATATTCGTTCTCCCTCGTTCTCGATAGTTCTTGAGATCATGTTTCACCGCTTCTTTATTAGTGCCTCACCTCCCACTTGTTGGAATAATACTCATATTAAATGTGTTAATTGCATGCTGCTGAATGTGTTTTAAATTGTTGAAACTTACGTCAGTTTTGATTAAACATATTGAAGGTTTCATTTTGAATATTAATGGGAATTAAAGGTCTCTTTCAATTTAGTTTATTGCACCATTAAAGAGTGGATCCTACATTTCATTATAAAACCATCTTGTAGACTTATTTGGAAGATACACAAAAAAAAAAGATTAGACATCATCATCAAACCCTTTCAAAATCAATCTCAGTTTAATTCTTTCTTGTTCTTCATCTACTTATATTTACGGTCATTTAGGGCAATTGGTTTAGCAAGTTCCAAGTCAACTCCCATGAGTGCACATGTTAGTTGACTAGTTGTGTTAACCTTGGGGAGCGATCGGCATTCTCGGATTGCACCACGATCGTGTCAAAGTTTCGCTTTAAAGGCAGTGGTTCTCCATGGCACAACTTGGGTCTCAATAAGTTTTTCCTTTTTTGTAACCTTTAACCTTGTTATTATTTTTATTTTGTCATTTTCTGTTAGCTGACACAACTATTATATTTCACAATTTAAAAGCAAAATATTTTTATCTTCTTATAATGGTTGTGTCAATTAACAAGATTTTACCTAACTTATCAAAATCGGAGACGAATCTGATGGAGGAAAAAGTTGTGTGGATTATGAACAGTGGTGCATCAAGGCATATTTTCAATAACATGGGACTATTCCATGAGTACTTTGTGATGCTGAATTTTTATAAAATAGTTAGACTTGATATTATTTTTTCTAAAAAATCACAGTAGTTCATAACCTATTGGGAAGGTAGGGAATGAAAGGGGAAAAGTCAATTTGATGATTTAGTATTTTATTTATGGTCATAAAGTGACTATAAAATTCTGCCAAAAATCTAGAAAATAAGAATAAATGATTAAAGGTATTTAGAGTATAAGTGAGATATAGGAAGTATAGTAAAGGGTTTATAATCATAATATAAACTTAGTAGTCCATCAATTGATGGTTACATCATCTTGGGCATTTAGCCTAATCGCGTGTAACATGGGTTTTATTTGTGTTTAGTTGATTGTAAGGATATTGTGAAGTAGTTGTGCATCAGGTGAGTTTCATAGTCCCATTTTGTTGTTGTTTTAAATTGGGATGGAAATGATGCAAATGTTTTGAAATGTTTTATTAATGTGATTATGTGTTTTAAATTGCGTATGAACATTACGTGACTATTATATGACTATGTGATACATGTGTTAATTGGGATCGGTTGAGTACGCCTACTCAGTGGGATCGGATGGGTACGCCTACCCAATGTGATATGTTATGTGATACATTCGTGGTGAGCTTGGTTGCTTATAGTGCCAGCTATTCTAAGCCTGAATGCGAAATTAAGTTTGTGGATATGTTGATTTGATTTTGGTTGCATGCTAGCGTAAGTTGATGATAGTTTATTATTGTCCTCCTTGTTTTGATAATCACAGTAAAAGCGAGTATTATTATGTGTCTAAAACCTATGACTCTCACTAACATTATTGTTGACGTTTTAAGCATCATTTTAAGGTGAGTATCATGAGGAAAGTGAAGTTAGGAGGATTGGCTAGTGAGACCATGACCTTGCATGCGGAGTTTCCCTAGTTTTCATTTCGTATTTGTTTTGAATTGATTCTATGATTGTTTTAGGTTTTAGATTATTTCGTTATGTCTTTGTATTGGAGTGACTCTTTTACCTCAATACAAGACTCTTTTTCTTATGTTTGGTATTGTCATGATACTGTGTGTCCATTTTAGCTTTGTTTAATGCATTGTAGTTTCTCTATTGTTGACACCATTGTGTTGTGATTATACCCATGACGTTACGCCTCGTGTTTTCGCCTTGGCGTGGTGTGATAGATTGGTATCAGAGCCAACGGTTATAGAGAAGTAGATAGTTTAACCTATACTATAACCTAGGAGTCCTTCGTATAGTTGCATATTAGGATCTATATGTTTAGCTATCTCGGCGTTTTGTTTTCTTGCTTTTATTTGAGTTTTATTTTGACCTACGAGCTACTCGATATCAGAAGATCCTGAAGAGGAGCCTCTCGAGGAACCAAAGGAGGAAATGTAGTTAGAAGAGTCGAAGGAGAATGCCGACTTAGATCTCCTGTCGGATGCTCGTAGCAGGTTTGGACTCGCGGAGTCGGGTGACTCTTGCGAAAGCAAAGTCAAACCCAAGCGAGGCCCATCATAAGTTTATCCTGTCTTTTACCTTGACACGTTGCTATCGATAATTTCTTTTGGATATTACATATTTTTAGGCGCTTCAAGACCTTCATTTTCTTTCTGTCGTTTCTGTGTTATATTGGAGTCACTTAAGATGTGCAATGTGGTATATGTGCATATATGTGCGTTGTCATTGAGTTGTGTAGTCTTGGAAGTAAGTACACGTGTGAAAGGATGCACTTATAATTATGGGTGGCGAACATAATTATAAAGGCATCACACACGTAGACTTGTGACCATGATTGCATTGATCGGTGTTAGTTTGTAAGGTGGTATTGTAATATGTTGTGATATGTGCGTTCATGATAAGGATAGTTGTATAGTTAGGGGATTCTTCTCTTAACTATTATGCGATTTTATTGGGCTTAGTTGCGTAGTCAGCAAGTTTTCTTTCTGCCTAGCGATTACGAATATATTGGATACCTGTTATTACTATTATTACGATTATAGAGTTTGTACGTCTGCTTAATTATTCGCTCGGATATATAACCCTCATTTTAGCATTCCTTGTTCGTACCATGTCGGTATGGATGATCTAACCTTTCTAGTTGGCGTCTTGATGAATATTGGTAGTTTGGATCTGCTTCTTTGGATATTGGTATGTTTCATTGGTTCTTTCGTTGTATTGATTACTTGTATGAGTACCAAAATTTTCTTTTAAGCACTATTTTTTCCTAACATATTAGTGCGGGTCATTACTCCGTTCTTTATATATATCCTTTGGTTTTTCGTAACATGTTGCGGCATGTTAGTACCGACGCTTTTCAATGGTTGTTCTATTGATCGTGAGTACGGATGAGTCTTTACGTTCTTCTTTTGGTTCGTAATGTCTTCGTATGAATTTCTCTTGTGCATGTTCGTTCCAATGTTATTCTAACTATATGGTTCCTTGTACTTCCTTTCGTTTCAAATAATAGAATTGTGTTAGAGTCTTTACGATATTTTATGATCCCTTTTGGTATTGCGATGTCCTTTGTTTGAGTAATATAATTATATTGATGTTGAGTTATGAAAATCCTTTTGAAGTATATCTTGATGGTGTTTGGGGAAAAACTATTTTTGAAATGATCTTATGAATACGTTATGCCATCGTTTTTATGTTAATGTCTCTTTATCAAAACTATGTTTACAATGATTTTTATAAAACGATGTGATACAGGTTGACTGTCAATACTATGTTTAAAATGATATTTATGAATAAGATATGTTTAAAATGGTCTTTACAAATAAGATACGAAACTATTTTTTTATGGTTAATAAATTTTATTTTTATTATGAAAAGTATGTTTAAAATAATTCAAAATGGTAAGATGCGATACACCATTAAATAACTGTCTCTATATTTTTTCTATAAAAACCATGTTTAAAATGAATTTTTTTTAATGATTTTTTTCTATATTTTAAAAGACTTTCTTTATTCTCTAAAAATAATTTTTAAAAAAAGCATTTAGTTGGTTCCTTCGAGTAAAGTCGATTATGGGTATAATAATTTTATCTTCTCATTTATCAATCTTGATACATATCGTTATTCAATATGTGCTCTTTTTCTTTTGTGGTGTGCTTGTTGATTCTTTTGAAATTGGTCGTCTTGTTGATTCTTTTGTTTGTTTTTCTTATCGGTATAGATATTCTATCCTTTCTTTTAAGGATTCTTATGTCATTTGATCCACATCTTTTTGCCTATGTGAAATCCCTTTTATGTATTCTAGCCTTTGATCCGATATTCGTTTGCTACCCTATTCGATAGTTCGCAACCCTTAGAATTCATTGATATACGTTTTATTCGACCAAGTCACTCTCTGTGGGGAGCACCTGTGTTGTTTAAGAAGAAGGACGGTTCATTTCAAATGTGCATAGACTATCGAGAGTTAGACTAGCTGACCACCAAGAATCTCCCTAGGATCGACGACTTATTTGACCAATTGCAAGGTTCGCATTATTTCTCTAAGATAGATCTTTAATCTGGTTGTCATTAGCTGAGAGTGCATGCAGAAGATATTCTAAAGACGGCATTAAGGACGCGATATGGACACATTGAGTTATGGTTATTCCTTTTGGGTTAACCAATGCACCAACGGTTTCATGAACTTAATGAACCGGGTGTGCAAGCCATATTTAGACAAGTTTGTCATTGTGTTTATTGATGATATCTTGATCTACTCAAAGTCTAAGAAGGAAGATGAGGTTCTTGAAGTTAGTGTTGGAACTATTGAAGAAAGAGAAGTTGTTTGCCAAGTTTTTCAAGTGTGAATTCTGGCTACAAGAAGTTCATTTTCTCGGACACGTAGTTAATAGTGATGGAATTCACGTGGACCCTAGTAAGATAAAAGCAGAAAAGAATTGGAAGGTACATAAGATACCATCCGAGATACGGTCATTCTTGGGATTGGCATGTTACTACCGACGTTTCATCGTAAATTTTTCTAAGGTTGCTAAACCCCTTACTTCACTAACTCAGAAGAATCAGAAGTATGAGTGAGGCAAGGAACAAGAGGAAGCTTTTCAGACATTGAAGGACAATTTGTGTAATGCACCAATATTGTCATTGCTGGAAGGATCTGAAGACTTTGTAGTTTACTGCGACGCGTCAAATCAAGGATTTGGTTGTGTGTTGATGCAAAGAGGCAAGGTAATTGCATATGCATCGCGACAACTGAAGATTCATGAGAAGAACTATACCACTCAGGATTTAGAGCTGGGAGTGGTGGTCTTTGCTCTTAATACCTGGAGACATGATTTTTATGGGACGAAAAGTATTATCTACACGGATCACAAGAGTCTACAACATATATTTGACCAGAAGGAGTTAAATATGAGCCAACAGAGATGGATTGAGCTATTTAGTGACTACAACTGTGAGATTCGTTACCATCCGGGAAAGGCGAATGTAGTGGCTGATGCGTTGAGTAGGAAGGAAAGAGTGAAACTGAGACGAGTAAGAGCAATGTCCATGACTATTCGGTCAAGCATTACAGACAAGATATTGGCTGCTCAAGGTGAGGCGTCCAAGGTAGGGAACGCGACAGCAGAAATGATGCGTGGCCTGAACCAACAAATGGAAAAGAAGGAAGATGGTGGTTTATATTTTATTGACCAAGGATGGGATTCGATTGATATGTGATGTAAGGACAATAATTATGGACGAGACTCATGCATCAAGGTACTTGGTACATCCGGGAGCGGATAAGACGTATTATGACCTTGGAGATATGCATTGGTGGCCATATATGAAGAAGGATATAGCTACATATGTTAGCGATTCTCTGACTTGTTCAAAGGTAGAGGCTAAAACATCAAAGACCTTCGGGCTTGTTTCAACAGCATGAGAACCTGAGTGGAAATAGGATAGAAACACTATGGATTTTATCACTAAGTTGCCGATGTCAAGTAGTGGGCATGATACAATTTGGGTAATAGTCAATAGACTGACTAAGTCAACCCATTTTCTAGCTATACGAGGAGATTACAAGATGAGAAGTTGGCAAGGCTTTATATTGATAAGATACTAGCAAGGCATGGATTTCCGGTGTCGATCATTGTTGAGATCTCAGATTTGATGATTACAAAATTACATATGCATAAATGAAGACGAATGAAACAACAAGGGATTAATATGACACTTTGGTATTCTACATATGGAAGAATTAAAAGCTGGAAGATTTCCATGAAGATAGGCATTGAAAAGTCAAAGAATATCAAAGATAAAGGAAGGTTTTAATTAGTTTTAATTAGCTTCTTAATATAATTAATTAGCTTCCTTTATAAGCCTTAATATCCCTCTATATAAAGGGTATTAGGGTGAATAGTTTTATTATCCATCATAGTTAGATCTCTCCAATGAGAGTCTAATAGTTAGCTTATTAGTTTGCGTAATAGTTAGTTATCTAGATAGCATAGTCGACTGATTAAAGTCGAATAGTTTATAGTTTATTAGTATGAATAAAGAAAACCTTGTGATAACATTGATGTTCTTATTTGTTATTCCGCTGTGCTTTATATCATTCAATGTTATTATATCCTAGATGGGCAAATCAATTTATGAAGCCTATAATTAGGTTTTAACAATCATCTCAGATCGTGATGAAAGATTTACTTTGCGGGTTTGGCAGATATTGCTGAAAGCCTTAGGAACGCGTTTGGATATGAGTACGAATTATCATCCTTAAACGGGTAGACAAAGTGAGCATACCATCCAAACTGTAGAAGACAGGTTAAGAGAATGTGTAATTGATTTTAGAGGAAGTTGGCATATTCATTTATCTTTGGCTGAGTATTCCTATAACAATAGCTATTATTCGAGTATACGATGTGCTCTATTTGAAGCATTATATGGAAGGAAGTATAGGTCACCTGTTCTTTGGGCTGAAGTTGGATAAATTCGGTTGATTGAACCATAATTCGTACAAGAGACAGCTAATAAAGTTATACTAATTAAGAAAAGGCTCAATGCGGCTAGAGATCATCAAAAGAGCTAAGCGGACAATAGGTGTAAACCGTTGGAGTTTGAAGTGGGCGGTCAAGTGTATTGAAAGTGTCGCTTTGGAAAGGTGTAGTATGTTTTGGAACGGAAGGTAAGTTGGCACCGAGGTATGTAGGACCATTTGAAATTCTTGAAAAGATCAGGCCTATAGCTTATCGATTAAGATTGTTTGAGGAATTGAGTAGCGTGCACGACACATTTCACGTGTCGAATTTGAAGAAGTGTTTGGCAGATGCAAATCTGCATGTGCCATTAGACGAGATTAAGATTGACAAAACCCTTTATTTTGTTGAGGAAGCCGTAGAAATTATGGATCGCGTGGTTAAGAGTTTGAAACGTAGTAAGATTCCGGTTGTTAAGGTTCGTTGTAATTCAAAGCGTGGCACCGAGTTCACGTGGGAACGTGAGGACCATATGAAAGCTAAGTATCACCAATTGTTTGTTGACCGTGCTGTTGAACCTACTAGTTAAATTTCAAGACGAAATTTCCTAAAGGAGGGGATACTGTGACAACCGAGACTTGAGCAGGTTAGTTAAACCGTTAGAGTTGATTAAAGTATTTTTATGTGTTATAATTGTGTGCTTATGTGATCGTATATGGGTATTTGATATCAATCTGTAATGCGTGTTCATCTATTAGTGATTGAGTTGTGGTTTTAGTAGCTATTTCATTTCGTTCACATTTTGTGACAATGAAAATGATAGCATGATTTTATGTGTTATTGTGTAATTTGGTAAATAATTGATATATAAGCGTAAGAGTATATAATATATTCCTAGGATTTAGTTAAGTCTAGTATTTAAATTAAGTAAGCGTAGGTTTTTCTAAATTAGGAAAGTAATTTATAAAATGAAATTTATAAATAGTAAGTTTAAAACTAGTTTTTAATTAAAAGGTTTGCAAAATTAATAAAGGTTTTTTTTATAAAAATAAGAAAATAAAGGGATAAATATGTATTTAATAATAATTAAAATAAAAGAAATAAATAAAATAAAATAATAAAGGGGTGTTTATTCGGCTAGTTATACAAAAAGAAAAAAAAGAAACAAAATTTTAGTGCAACAAGGATTCTAGATAGTATAAATATAAAACCAAGGAAAACCCTAAAACACTTCTCTCTCCCTCTTTGTTTGTTCGACCGAATCCCTCAAGAAAGAAAAAAAATAATTTTTTATCAAGAACTAAGGTGGTAATTCAAGTGGTATCGAGTAAAGGTTTAGGTATGATCTTAATTAAGTTTTGTTTAATCTTTTTATAATTAGTAACTTTAATTGATGGAATAATTAGGGTTCATAAATTTTCTGTAAATTAATGATATATAATTATATGGGAGTGTTCGGGATTAGATTTGGAGCATGTGGGTGTAAACGGTTTAGGTTAGATCGCGTTAAATTGAAAGTTAGGGTTTGGCCGAATTTTGAGCCGTGTTGATTGAATGATATCTCAATGATAAAAACGAGTTTTGGGATAAATCTTGTGTCTAAATTAAAGTTCAGAGAGTCTAGTTTTTAAAAA
This sequence comes from Tanacetum coccineum, assembly GCA_026074375.1. Classification (NCBI taxonomy): domain Eukaryota; kingdom Viridiplantae; phylum Streptophyta; class Magnoliopsida; order Asterales; family Asteraceae; genus Tanacetum; species Tanacetum coccineum. The sequence goes on along the minus strand of BQNB010012288.1, from coordinate 41,036 downwards.
GTCTAGCCCCGAAAGGTTTTGAGATCTGAAAGTTAGTCAAATAATTTTTGAAAAAAAAAATGTCAAAACTATTGTAAAATATTATATGGGCTATGTCTATTCATCTGTAGGTACAAGCTAGGGTTAGATTATCCTTATATATACATTTCTCTTGTAACCTTTGGAATCAATCAATCAATGAGAATTCTCTCTTCCTCTGTCATTCTTGTGTTCTTATTATTTTACAACACGTTATCAACACGATAGTCTCCGATATATATAAAGATGAACGAGAGAAATTATATGTGATTTTTCCCCTTTGTTTTCGTTAAGTTCATACACTAAAATGTGAGTGAAAGCTCATGATGATATACGGTTTAAACAGGTTTGTTTTTAATCTCACAAGGTAATTCTTAAACATTTTAATCTCACAAGATGATATACGGAGTAGCGGCGGTATTCTACCTTATCAAATACATGTGCATCACGCTTTATCAAATGTGCATGTATTGCACATTGGTTTCATCTTGCTATAATATTCTATTGTTATATAATTGATGATAAACTTTTAAACTAAAATTATAGTTTTAATAGATCTGATCATTGTTTTTTCCCTTCGTCATTAGTATAGTTTATCTTTTATTTTTTTTGAAAGTACAATAATTGTTGGGTTATTTTCCTTTTTTTTAATCCTTACGGTTTTTACGTTATTATTTGTTAAGATCCTCAAGATATATTATATAATCTTTTCAAGAGAACCAATAAGATAACCTCAAGGAACATACAGTTTATAAACAAAAGTAACAATAACTCGAGGTTATGTTATTTTGATTTAATTTATCATAGTAGAACTTGAGGTTCTTACTTTTTTTTAAACATAACATGAGGTTATGCTATTTATTTCTTTTGAGAATCAAGATTGAACATTATAATAATAACTTGAGGTTATTGTATTTTAATTATGTTCATCGTAGTAGAACTTAGAGCAAGGGGTGTAATGGCTAAAATTGTTTAGCCATTTAGGCCACAATGAAAGAATAATGTGAGAAGTATCTTCAAGAATCGCATCACACAAGGGACACGACGCGATTCAGGAACGACTTTCCATTGGACGCGAGATATCGCTCGAGTAGGCAAACTCGAATCAAGAGCAAGTTTCCAAGCAAAAAAATATTAACTTTAATCGGTATATTTTTAAAACCCACCTCGTAGGAACATCGCACTAGGAAGAATGAAAGCTAATCGTAATAAATTCCTCACGTCTTTAAAACACGAAAGGATCCCCGTCTCATTTTCAAATAAATAACAATCTTTCATTCGAGTTTGACAAAATAACAAAATCGAGTAAAGCTTACAAGATGCTCATAGTGCTGTTCTTCATACCTCCTCTATTACAGGAAAAGAAGAAACAAGAGGGGAATGGAGTTTACAGGCTCCGAGATATCTTTAATTTATCTTAAAGCAAAACAAACGAGGAAATCAACCTGCCCACCCCCCCCCACCACCCCCCCCCCCCCCCACCCCCCCATGTAAAAGTGCAATCACCGATCTAATCGATGCCTTCAACGAGTGTGAACACCCATTTACCAATCCTATTCTTGTAATGGTTTAGAAAACAAATTCAACGCTTGAACCTGAGGTATTTAAACTCTTTGATTATGAATTTCTCATGTTGAAGGATACGTGGTAGAAAAGATCTGTAATACTTGATCCATGGAATGACAATCATAACGACACCATAAAGCGTTATCTGTGTAAAGGAAGCGCAAACCACTTCGCATGAATGGACCTCTCATTAAAGAGCAATAAAAAACTAAAACCCCTTAAGCATTCCGAATTTCTTAGCTGCGAGATACATATGCACTTAACCCACGTAGTCTTTCGATCTCTTCTTGAATACCATTGAAATTCTACGTGGTTTTCCATTCTCTTGGTAGAACTGTCTTCGGACCTTTAAAAAATATAGACATGTTGTAAATCGGTGTGGCAGCCACGCACCGATTTAAGGAGAGTGAGGCGGCCCACCTATAGACAGAGTTTTAAGCTTCCATTTGGAAAGTACTTTTCGTGCATGAGCTTGTGAACCGTATATCCCAAGATTAACCAAAGACATATTCCCTGCCTACAAAATTCCCAAGTAATTAAACGGAGTCCTTCTTCACCGAACATCCAAGACTCGCGCAGCTTCAGAAAACAATCGACCAGAATCCCCAATCCGAGATATGCTTTTTTTGAGGTTAATCGGACATTCTGAAAGTAAGGAAAAGCTATTGAGAATATTCAAAATACCTTTTAAATTTCTTTAGACCATCGCCAATAATAATCGCGTCATCCGCACATAAAAAGATGAGAGATCGTGATGAAAAGCATCATCAATCCGGTAAACCTGTGAAAAATACCCGCTTCAACCCAAACAAAAAAAAAAAATAAAACGTTGAAAGAAGATGAAGAGGAACTCCATAATAAGAATGAACAAAAAAAGGAGCCAATGGGTCTTCCCTGCTCAATCCTCGTTGAAAAATGAAAACTCCGAAGTAGGACTTTCCAATCTCTTAAAGTCAGAAGCTTTACCCGAATTTAGTTGGCCTTGAATCCTCAGGACCGCCATCTCGACCCAAAACAAATGTATTAAGAACATCATCTAGGTAGTCCCAATCTAATACGAATCATGTTGCTTTAGCAAATCCTCCTTAAAAAACATAGGCCTGATGATTTTTATGTTTACATCGAGCAAAAATCTCATTAATAATAAACTGGACCGTCAAGAATTTGACGGTTAGGATGGAAGATGCTGTCTGAACGTTTGAGATGAGATCGGAGATGACAAATGACTAAGTGTTGTAGCATGGATTTTTGGTAACAACTTTTATATAGGTCCTATTTAGGCTAATAAGGCCTAAACTCACTGACCAGTTTCGGGCTAAGGTTTTTGGAATGAGAGTAACAAAAGAAGAGTTACATCCAGTGCGAAAACCGATGTTCGAAAATCCATTTGAATTGCTATGCTAAAATTCTGTTTGGCCAACAAACTGTCCAAACTTGCAGAAAATATTCAATGTAAATCCGATCGGACCTGGAGATTTGTTCTCTCACTTCCCAAACAGCTTTGCGAATTTTTCGTCTGAAACCGAATGCCTTCCAACATCAGAAACCTGTCCAAAAGTTCCAAACGATTAGAAAAACTAAATTAATTCTGCCATGGCGCGTACCGGGTCTATTAAATCTTTCAGCTCAATGTGATTAACTAATTCATCTTTAACCACGAATGGGATCGTACCACCCATTCTCCTTTCAATCATATTTCCTTTAACTGAAAGGTTGGCACGCTTTCTATTAATGATAACATGAAAAACTTAGAATTTTCGTCTCCTTCTATAGCCTTTAACTTTCGCCTTTTGAAACAAAATCACAATTAACGAGGAGTTTTAATTCCTGTAATTGTTTCATAGCTTACCCATACGAGACACAAAACATCATCAGTAACTTCTTCCTTGGTCAACAACTATATCAATGGTCGCCTGAGTTTATCTTGACTCTTTAATTACTATTCGCCTGTATATTTTTTGTTACTCTAGCCACCCATTTACGTATTTCCTTCTTTAATAATTGAAGCTTCTTTTTGATCTAATCATCCCCGTGCTCAACTATCAACAAGATTAAAAGGAGTTCTAGGTGGTCGTAATCATTGATCGGAAACCAGGAAATAGAAAGCATTGAATGGTATAACCGAAATGGCGTAAGCTCCAAAATCAACGAGCATCTCCGGAGTAAATAGGTCGATGTTCCGAGAGGTTCTATTAGACAAACTGCTGTGATATGGGGAAACAAGGAAAGATATCCATCGGTCATCCCAAGAAACGATTAATTTACTCATTTTAGATGTACGAGATGAGCCCATTGTGAAAGAGTACATTCCACTGAAACTTCATTAAGACCCGCATTAGAAATAAATCGAATTAAAACGAACAAGGCTCCTTGAGCAAGAAAAGTAGACCCCCATCTATCCTCTTTACATCTAACTTCGTTGAAATCTCCCCAGCACCATTTACAATCCCATTCCAATGGTTGATAAGAGAAAGCAATTGAAATCCATAGTTGACATTTAGAAGCGTATGATGAGAGCATTGAAAAGATATAATTAATATTTGAATCTCCTTGGGATCCAAGTACCATACCAAAAGCAACAATATTATCGGAATAATATGGTGACTTTTTGTGAAAAACCTTTTGGCAGTCCCAAAACACATAAAATGCCACCTGAGTAACCTTGAGCTTCACTCACGATATGATCAAACTGATAGTTTACCCAGAAATATTTAACTCCAAAGCAGAAAAACTCTCCTCTTTAGTTTCTTGAAGAGACAAGAAACTATACTTTTATGCTTAGTAGTTTACTCCCGAATCAATCTTTTTTGGCCTTGGAACCCGAGGCCTTGTTCTATTTACGGATAACCAATTCATCAGGAACACTTCATGGACCTTCCTGTCGATCCAATGATTCTTCGCCATATCCTTGTGTGCATCACATCATTGGTAAAGCCCATATTTGACCTACTTTAATATCTCGTCATAAAATATCTAATATTGAGCTCACCATCCTTTCGTATGTTCCCTGATAAACCCTACCATTGACTGAATGTTATTATCAGAGTTTCTTCACTTCTCAAAAACACGCGAACTACAACGATCTGAATTATAATGAGAACGAAATACATTCTTCAATCTTGAACTTCTTGTTGCTTCTTGTTTAAAAGTAAAATTAACTTTTTCAGCGTTTAAACCCTGGAGATTAAGGGATGCTTGATCTATGCCAGATATTACCAACTTCCTTTTTTATGCCTATTATGTAAATGTAAATATTGAATGGGTACGTTAGAATACCTCTTATCATTAAGTGTTGATCAACTTCATTATCTTGTTCTTGTGCGTCCCCATTATCCGAGAAAAAGTATCAGAGACTGCTTCACTAGTCACTCTCTTCTCCTTCGTGTTAACAGTATTTTCCACACAACATTAATGTCTGCTTCATTCTTACGGATTCGTCATCTGAACAATGAACACAACTCTGGGGGACTTCTTTAAAGGATGGGGACCAATATTAAACAGATCTTAGATCTGAAATCTGAAAAACCTTACACTTTCAATAGATCTTAAAACTGTTCAAGGATGTTATTAGATGTTTTGTCTTGATACATTATGCGTTTCCGAGCATAGAGGTCTTCTATTTACCATCTTCTAAATTCATGACCTCTCCATTGCGACCTATCTATGGAAAGTAGCATGAGACCAACATGTAGAGGTATCCCTTATATCGACCAAACAATTACGATCATGTCAACGCAAAATTCATTTGAGCATTACATAACCGACGAACCAGGAAGCAACCCCCGTTTGCTTCATGAATTTAAGTTTGTTTTGGGAAGAACCAACTTAATCATAAACCCATAAATCCACCTAAAGTAAACATCTCGAATATCCTTGAACCCTCTTATGTAACAAACACCATTAGGTTATTAATAGTTGAACATTGTCTAACTTCCCCCATGACAAAATTGTCTAGATATCTTGCCAACATGCACGAATCATCTAAGACTCCATAGCTGGGACAAAGCAAAAGTGGTTATGGGCGCGGGAGACGAAACACCCTTCACAGCAGAAACAAAGGACGTAGGTGGTAGGAGCCAACATTGATTGAACTTATGAAGGAACACGTTTAGAAGGGAATCGAATCCACGATCGAAGCGAAGCCGAATAGCTTGTAAATGCTTACGCTTTCACGATCCATAGCGATGAATAGGTTTTCCCAACTAGCCTCTCCACATTTTTCTACTTGATAAGCGAACAAAAGACAAACCTTTTCACCAGCTTTAGACATACGATTCGTATTAAATAAAAACGTCCACAACTGATCCCAATTTGATTGACTTTAGTTACACTAAAGATTCTTTCGAGGTTGTGACATAAGGAAAATTAAGTGATGAGATGGATTTGGAAATTAAGGCGGTTGAATCCGCGTTACTACGAGAATTTAAAGGCCATGAGCAGACAATAGAAATATTTTGGATTGAAGGGAGATCAATAGGTTTGATTAGATAGGTTATTTAATTGTGGGTAAGGTTAATTGAAATAAGGGGGATCACCGATTAAGATTCGATGATCGCCAATCACCGATTAAGATTTGATGATCGTCATTAGTATAGTTTATCTTTTATTTTTTTTGAAAGTACAATAATTGTTGGGTTATTTTCCTTATTTTTTAATCTTTACGGTTTTTGCGTTATTATTTGTTAAGATCCTCAAGATATATTATATAATCTTTTCAAGAGAACCAATAACATAACCTCAAGGAACATACAGTTTATAAATAAAAGTTAAGAGTTAATTGCATAAATGGTCCCTGTGGTTGTCCGGGTTTAACGAAAAAAGGTTCCCATAAACTTTTATTTTTCCCGGATCCTGTCCCCAACGTTTTCACCCGTATCGGGTTTAGTCCCTTGACCAACATTTTCCGTTTGTTTGACCGTTAATTGTTGGTTTAGTTGGTATAAATGACATAAATACCCTCGTGCTTGTTCAGAAATGATCCATGTGGTTTCTTGTGTTTCAAGAAATTGGTCCCATGTATGTAACAGTTTAATTTCGAGAAAATTTTTTAAAAAAAAATTCTGAATTTTTTCTTACATAAATTTAAAACTTTTCGAGAATTTTTTTAAAAATTTCGAGAAATTTTTTTTTTAAACATTTCAAAAAAATTTTTACGAAATTTTGATTATTCTTACATAAATTTAAAAAAAAAATTTCGAGAATTTTTAAAAAAAAAATTCGAATTAAAATTTTTTTTTAAAAAATTCGAATTTTTTTTTAAAACATTTCAAAAATATTTTTTACCGAAAATTTTAAATATTCTTACATAAATTTTAAAAAAAAATTTTGAGAATTTTTTTACATAAATTTAAAACATTTCGAGAATTTTTTTTTTAAAAAAATTCGAATTTTTTTTAAAACATTTCAAAAAATTTTTTTACCGAAAATTTAAAATATTCTTACATAAAAAATAAATTCGAATTTTTTTACATAAATTTAAAACATTTCGAGAAATTTTTTTTAAAAAAAAATTGAATTTTGTTTTTTAAATCATTTCGAGAAATTTTTTTTTTAAAACATTTAAAAAATTTTAACCGAAAAAAAATTTTTTTTTAAAAAAAAAATTATTCTTCATAAATTTAAAAAAAAAATGAACACACTTAATTAGAAAGTTGAAAAAAAATTTAAAAATTAGAAATGGTCTTAATAGTGATATCACATAAACCACAGGGACCATATTTTTAAAGTTATATAGGTTTTAATGTAAATATATTTGTGAGAAAGTGAGTGAAATACCCTTGCTCATTTGGATTTTGAGACATTTTTTTGAGGTGTTTTTGATAGAAATATTAGATGAATAGAGTTTTTTATGTATAAAAAAGTCAAGTGAGAGGTTGTATTTATAATAAAAAGGGTTAAAAAAAGTAAAAAAAAAATATATTAAATGTTTTTAGCTGTTTGAATTCGAACGTTACCTTTTTTTTGTTTGCTACTGCGTTGGAGAAGTGGCTAAAACCACTTGGCGAAAAAATGGCTAAAGGTTGGGGTATCATGGCGATAGCCATATGGATGCCACATTGGATTGGCTAAACAATGACGAAGCACAAAAATTATTACACCGGATGCTCTTAGATTCTATAATAAATAAGTGTAATCATAACATGAGGTTATGATACATTTTGATCCTTTTTGAAGAAAAATCATAATAGAACTTAAGGTTCATACTTTATTTTCTAAAACATAACTTGATGATTTCCTCACGTGAATCATTTAAGATCACTATGATCATTATGTAATTCGTCAATTCACTCAATTGAATCACAATAACATAACCTCAAGTTATGATTATTTATATTTTTAAGATCCTTTTATATGCTTTGATTATTTGTATGTTTTTTTTCTTTCATGTTGCTTTATAATATAAAATAACACCATGGTTGATTATTTTTCGTAAGTCATATTCATTACACTTATATACAATTCACAAATGGTCGGTGGCACTGTAGCTGCTACAGTGCTTGCTACAATGCTACAGTACCGGTCTAAAATCTAGCCCAAAGTAAAAAAAAAATTTACAAAGCGGACCCTCAACTTTTAACTGTTTACGACTTTTTTACATAAATTAAAAAAAATAAAAATAAAAAAGGCCCCTCAAGTTTCTTTTATTTGCAACTTTTTTACATAAATTTTTTAAATAAAAAATATACTAACAGAAATGCTTCTGGACCACGAATAAAATGAGACCAGTATTGATATGTTTCATCCACGAATAAAAAGTTTCATAAACCGTGTTGCCCCCGCCGCAACGCGCGGGTTAAATTCCAACTCGTTAATATTAAGAGTAGGGGTGTCAATCGGATCGGGTTGACCCGACCCGAACCCGATAAGGCTTATCGGGTCGGGTCTTATCGGGTCAAAATTTCGCTTCAACATTTTAGTAAGTGTTTTGTTGTAAAACTAATCAAGTCAAAGACAAAGCTAATGTCACATGGGGAATTATCTAGTATGGCCGAATCTTTATGTCATCACTGAAACAATTTTTGGCCAATACAATGTCTCATTGAAACCATTTTTGCCAAAGCCATTGATCACGAAAAAAATATATATAGCATAAAATCATCTATGAATTTAGTTATATTTAGAACCACGTGTTCATATATTGATTTCTTGAAATAGAATCAAAATAACTTAACTATGTGTTATGAACCTCAAGTTCTATCACGATTCTTTAAAAAAAAATCAATATCATAACCTCATGTTATGATGTAAAAAAAAGAGAAAAAAAATTAGAACTTTCAAGTTCTAATATGATACGGTTAATTACATAACTTCATTTTATGTTAGAGAAAGAAAAAAAATAGAACCTCAAGTTCGATTATGGCTCCTTCACGAGAACCGGATAAAAATAACATTAATGTTATTGTTTATACATTTTTTTCATCTTCAAGATCTACTATGATCTCATCAAGGAAATAAATATGTATCATAACCTCAAGTTATGAGATAATGTCTATGATGATTCCTTCAAGAGAATCAAACAACATAATCTCATATTATGTGAAAGAAAGAAACAAAATAGTTAGAATTTCAATATCTAACATGATTCAATCAATAGAATCAATAACATAACCTCGAGTTATGCTAAAAAAAGTGTATATATGATTTCTTTAATAGAATTAAACAACATAATTTTATGTTGCTCTATAGAAATAGAACCGGCTCATATATTGATGTAACATTTTCGTATTTACATAATTTTTCTTTTCATAGTAAACGTCAAAATAATAATTTTTGATCACTTGAATAATATTGATGTTTCTTTGTTTTATATTGTTCACAACAGAATGTTTTTAATTAAGTGATCATAATTCCTTTATTAAAAGCTTTACTGATCATAATTATGTTAATAAGAAAATATATATCTTCATATTGATTGGCAACATAATCTTAGGGAAAATAAACAACAGTATGCACGTTTTTTTTTCTTTTCAATTGGCAACATAAATATGAATAACTAGTGTTGATTTAAGGGGTGTTTGTGTTTGCGTTATGAAAGTGATTTTCTAATTATCACGTCTAGAAACCACAAATAATCATTTAAAAGTGTTTGGCAATATATAAGTGATAATCACTTTTCTGCGTTATTGAACCCTCATAACGTCATTTTGCAACTGGAAACCATGACATGCTTTTTGGAAACGTGTTTTTTCTTTTGTCATCAAATTACTAATTTACCCTCAAGCAATTAATTGCCACTGCCATTTTTTTCAAGTATAGAATATTTTGGTGTTCTTTTTGGTAATTTCACTAATAAAACTATTAAATAATCTAATTTAACAAACACTCAAAAAACTGATTATCCGATTATTGCGTTATCATACAACATAATCAAATCCAAACACTACAATTTGAAATCACGTTTTGTAACAGCTGATTATTTAATTATTCGTTTTCAAAACGAATAATCTATTTTCAATAAGCAATCCCAAACACCCCCTTAATTGGCTTATGCTTTAATATAATAGTTGTGCATTCTAAAAAAAAGTTCTAAAGAAAGAATATTCCGTTGTCATCATCATCGCGAGGATTTTAAGAAAAAAAAAGTAACACTTAACGGTGAAAATCTCGTTATAACATTAACGATAGATTACCATCAAAAGATTCTAACTCTTTCAAAGAGTCGCTATTATTAGATGCACCTCATGTTGCAACAAATATAAAAGATAAGCGTGTACATCTCACAATATTCATTAATACATCTGAATCGAAGTTATGGCGTCTTGAAAGTACAAGTTATTCGCTAATAAGTATGCCTCGAATATGCTACTATGCATTGAATCGAGAACGTGGTATTTTTAACTAAAAAAAAGTTCTATGAAACTATATTATGTTCTTGTAGTTGAACGAAAAAGATGAGTTTTACTGATGAAAATATGAAACTTATCAAAACTGATGTATTCATTTCTTAATATGAATGTGATAAAATGATCAATATCAAATTTATATTCCCTCAAGTGAATGTGATGAATAGATCAATGTATAAATCTCCATTTTTTATGTGAATGTGATGAAGTGATCAACTTAAAGATTTTCATTCCCTCATGAGAATGTGATAATATGATCAACACTGAGATATTCATTCTCTTAAGTGAATGTGATAATGTAATGATAAATCTCTAAAGACCATTTATCAAGTAAAAGGAAATGGTCAAAATAAAACGAAAATAACAAACCATTAGTATTGCAAATAAGAAAGAGACAAAACAATTATGTGTTTTAATGCAAAATACAAGTGTGTCCAGAAATATTACACCACAATAATTCATAAATTAAGATCTATGCTACCACATTTTGCTCCGTAAAAGAAATATAAAATTGTCAAAAAGAACGAAGTTACATTACATTCTTTTGTATCTTCCTCGACATACATTATATAAAGATTAGTAAAAGCTAATCATAGCCATAACATAAGTTTATGAGCAATAGTTATAATAATTTTTGGCATAACTGGTTACACCATCCCGAGTCATTAATGATGCAAAAACTATAGAAGAAGAATATTGTTATCTCTCAAAAGAAGTTGATTATTAATCTATCAACTAGAATGAGGACTCAATCCCTCAATTTTCTAGAAAGAAAACAAGTGGATATATGTAAGCATACATATCTATTTTATGAACCATTTAGAGTTTTAAAATCGATGCATCGTCTAAATTGATCAAAATAGCAACCTCAAGTTTGCATGAATAATAGCTCGACTAAATAAAATGCGAGCATGACATTCCAGAGTTAAGTATTTCATTATGAATATGCGATGATTTATTTTTAAATTATTAAATGATAATGAGAGAAAAAGAAATTTTATTGTTGTATGGGGTCATTTATAATATACATAACAACAAAATTAAAAGCATCCATGTCATATGTTATTGAAAAATCCACTCAATATTAAAAATGGATTTTGTATTAAAACCTACACATCCTATTTTAGATTTTTTTTGCAAATTACTCCACCTTATTGCACATATACGAGATATAGAAGAATGATAATTCCTTTAGGATGAGAGAAATAGCTGCAAACTAAGAATGAATTATCATATTCTATTGATCCTCGAAAGAAAATTTATGAATTTATTATTCAATGAATAATTTAATAGCCATACAAAAACATTGGCTAAAAACAAAATTTCAGCTACTCATGCTCTGATTATAAGTTGTCCCTCAAGGACACTATTTTTATTAAGAACATGATGCTCAAACATGGTAGATCAATCAGAATTCCAAATTAAAATCATATGAAAAAATATGAGAGCCATGAAACAAGAATGTTTTTACGAGTATCAAAGACCACATGATAGTCTCATAAAAAGACACTAGACATTAAGGTTCCAAAGAACCTCATATAGCTAATGAGATCTCAATAAATTATATCTTGTCTTGAATTATATGGAATCAGAAACAAAACGACGTCGATAAATTTGTCTACATATAATATATTGCATGCTATTATGCATGATGAGGATTGGAAATTTAATTTAATATCTTAAATGCCGAGATCCAATGAAATAATGGCTAACATAAAAAGACATAATATCTTGCAAATACTAAAAGTATTGGAACGTGAAGTTCATACACGTCAATGTGTAAGATCTATTGGATATACATCGGTTTTTTTGTGTGAAAAAACCGAAATAGAGCCTCTAAAAATGCGCTTAATACTTGAATTGTTAAATAAATAAAATATCACAAAACAATAATTTGATTAATAATAGACATCATGTCCTCAAGGTGTAGGTAATATCTATGATATTTTATGAGATAAGCTATATAGAAGTATTTATTTTTCCCTAAAATGGGGTTTATTAGAGCTCTCATATTCCATAAAAAGATCTATAATGCCTCAAGCATTTCTAACAACTTCAACTTCAAGAAGCAATTATTAAAGTTCTTAAGAACTCTATTTAATCAAACTGAATGAATCCTTATATGGATAACAATCTTTGGACTCATATTATATTAAATTGTTTTATGCACATTACTTTAAGGAATAATTGGTCCTCAAATACTCATAAATAAGTGCAATAGAGGTTATGAAATTAATTTTTGAAATTAATCTGCGTCCATGAAGTGTATTTTCTCTTTTAATATTTGGTTAGATGCATTTGTATAACTTTTCAACTATGGCCATATGTATTGGGTTTGAAGCTACACATATATTTTGTCATTTTTGCAGGACTTATTCTTAACATCAACAATTTGGTGAACTTCAATACAAAGTTGTTGCCAGCAAAAGTATTTGTTAAAAATAATTTGACTTGTATAAACAGCAACAAACTGGATCAGGAGGTTGGATAAAATGAAACAAATAATCAGCCATGTTTATTAGAGAGAAAAGATGAAAGATGGGAAGAGGTGAGTGCTTGAGAGAAAACACACACTGTAATTCTTTTTGTTGACTCTATTGTACTTTAGGTTTCTAGCGTCTTGCTAGACTCTTTTTATATATATTCCATCTTTGCCGTTAAAAAAAACAAGAGAAATGTATATATAAGGATAATCTAACCCTAGTTTGTACCTACAAATGAATAGACATAGCCATAAGCCCATACATAGCCCATATAATATTTTACAATACTCCTCCTTGGATATTCATCGTTTATTATTATACGCTATATACTGCCTCATTAAAAACCTTATCAAGAAAAACCTAATGGGACAAAAACTTGATGAAGGAAAAGAGTGCAGTGCGCATAATGCTCCTCCTCAATTTTTGTTATATATTTCAAGCATCGACATGTTAATATTCTGAACGTGTTTGCTCGAACAAATACTTTTGCTGGCAACAACTTTGTATTGAAGTTCACCAAATTGTTGATGTTAAGAATAAGTCCTGCAAAAATGACAAAATATATGTGTAGCTTCAAACCCAATATCAAATGCATTAGTTGAAAAGTATACAATGCATCTACAAATATTAAAAGAGAAAAATACACTCTCATGACGCATATTAATTTCAAAAATTAATATCAAAACCTCAATTGCACTTATTTATAGTATTTGAGGACCAATTATTCCTTAAAGAAATGTGCAAAACAATTTAAATAATATGCGTCCAAAATGATTTTTATCCATATAAGGATTCATTCAGTTTGATTAAATAGAGTTCTTAAGAACTTTAATAATTGCTTCTTGAAGTTGAAGTTGTTAGGAATGCTTGAGGCATTATAGATTTTTTTATGGAATATGAGAGCTCTAATAAACCCCATTTTAGGGGAAAATAAATACTTCTATATAGCTTATCTCATAAAATATCAATAAGATATTTACATCCACCTTGAGACAATATGTCTCTTAATAATCAACTTATTGTTTTTGTGAATTTATTTATTTTACAATTCAAGTATTAAAGCGCATAACTTTAGAGCTCTTATTTCGGTTTCACACAAAAACCGATGTATATCCAATAGATCTTACACATTGACGTGTATGAACTTCACGTTCCAATACTTTTAGTATTTGCAAGATATTATGTCTTTTTATGTTAGCCAATCATTTCATTGAGCGCGCATTTAGATATTAATTAATTTCCAATCCTCATCATGCATAATAGCATGCAATATATTATATGTAGACAAATTTATCGACGTCGTTTTGTTTCTGATTCCATATAATTCAAGACAAGATATAATTTATTGAGATCTCATTAGCTATATGAGGTTCTTTGGAACCTTAATGTCTAGTGTCTCTTTATGAGACTAACATGGGGTCTTTTATACCTCGAACAACCATCTTGTTTTCATGCTCCATATTTTTCATTGAGGATTTTATTTGGAATCGATTTATCTACCATGTTTGAGGCATGTCATAATAAAATAGTGTCCTTGAGGGACAACTTATAATCAGAGCATGAGTAGCTGAAATTTTGTTTTTAGCCAATGTTTATGTATGGCTATTAAATTATTCATTGAATAATAAATTCATAAAATTTCTTTCGAGGATCAATAGAATATGATAATTCATTCTTAGTTTGCAGCTATTTCTCTCCTCCTGAAGGAATTATCATTCTTCTATATCTCGTATATGTGCAATAAGGTGGAGTAATTTGCAAAAAAAAAACTGAAATGGGATATGTAGGTTTATAACTAAAACCATTTATAAAATGGAGGATTTATAATAACATATTGGCATGATGCTAATTTTGTTGTTATGTATATTATAAATGACCCCATACAACAATAAAATTTCTTTTTCTCTCATTATCATTTAATAATTTAAAAATAAATCATCGCATATTCATAATGAAATACTTAACTCTGGAATGTCATGCTCGCATTTTATTTAGTCGAGCTATTATTCATGCAAACTTGAGGTTGCTATTTTGATCCATTTAGACGATGCATCGATTTTAAAACTCTAAATGGTTCATAAAATGGATATGTATGCTTACATATATCCACTTGTTTTCTTTCTAGAAAATTGAGGGATTGAGTCCTCATTCTAGTTGATAGATTAATAATCAACTTCTTTTGAGAGATAACAACATTATTCTTCTATAGTTTTTGCATCATTAATGACTCGGGATGGTGTAACCGGTTATGCCAAAAAATATTATAACTATTGCTCATAAACTTATGTTATGACTATGATTAGCTTTTACTAATCTTTATATAATGCATGTCGAGGAAGATACAAAAGAATGTAATGTAACTTCGTTCTTTTTGACAATTTTATATTTCTTTTACGGAGCAAAATGTGGTAGCATAGATTCTTAAATTTATGAATATAGTGTGTAATATCTTTGACACACTTGTATTTTGCATAAATCACATTGCATTTTTGCATAAATAGCATTTTTGTTTGCTTCTTTCTTATTTTATTTTGCCAATACTAGTGGTTTGTCATTGTAATACTACCTCGACCATATCCTTTACAATGATAAATGGTCTTTAGAGATTTATCATTACATTATCACATTCACTTAAGAGAATGAATATCTCAGTGTTGATCATATTATCACATTCTCATGAGGGAATGAAAATCTTTAAGTTGATCACTTCATCACATTCACATAAAAAATGGAGATTTATACATTGATCTATTCATCACATTCACTTGAGGGAATATAAATTTGATATTGATCATTTTATCACATTCATATTGAGAAATGGACTAATAGTTGAACTAAGTTTCATATTTCTCATCAGAAACTCATTTTTTCGTTCAACAACAAGAACATATATTAGTTCATAGAACTTTTTTTTAGTTAAAAAATACCACGTTCTCGATTAATGCAATAGTAGCATATTCGAGGCATACTAATTAGAGAATACATGTACCTTTCAAGTCGCATAAATTCGATTCAGATGTATTACTGAATATTGTGAGATTGTACTCGCTTATTCTTTTAAAATTGTGCAACATGAGGTGCATCTAATAATAGCGACTCTTTGAAAGAGTTAGAATCTTTTGATGGTAATCTATCGTTAATGTTATAACGAGATTTTCACCGTTAAGTGTTACTTTTTTTTCTTAAAATCCTCGCGATGATGATGACAACGGAATATTCTTTCTTTAGAACTTTTTTTTAGAATGCACAACTATTATATTAAAGCATAAGCCAATTAAATCAACACTAGTTATTCAGATTTATGTTGCCAATTGAAAAGAAAAAAAAACGTGCATACTGTTGTTTATTTTCACTAAGATTATGTTGCCAATCAAATATGAAGATATATATTTTCTTATTAACATAATTATGATCAGTAAAGCTTTTAATAAAGGAATTATGATCACTTTATTAAAAACATTCTGTTGTGAACAATATAAAACAAAGAAACAATCAATATTATTCAAGTGATCAAAAATTATTATTTTGACGTTACTATGAAAAAGAAAAATTAATGTAAATACAAAAAGTTACAACAATATAACTTGAGGTTCTAATTTCTATTAGAGCAACATAAAATTATGTTGTTTATAGAAATCATATATACACATTTTTTAGCATAACTCGAGGTTATGTTATTGATTCTATTGATTGAATCATGTTAGAATTTGAAATTCTAACTATTTTGTTTCTTTCTTTCACATAATATGAGATTATGTTGTTTGATTCTCTTGAAGGAATCATCATAGAACATTATAATCATAACTTGAGGTTATGATACATATTTATTTCCTTGATGAGATCATAGTAGATCTTGAAGATGAAAAAAATGTATAAACAATAACATTAATGTTATTTTTATCCGGTTCTCGTGAAGGAGCCATAATCGAACTTGAGGTTCTATTTTTTTTCTTTCTCTAACATAACATGAAGTTATGTAATTAACCGTATCATATTAGAACTTGAAAGTTCTAATTTTTTTTCTCTTTTTTTTACATCATAACATGAGGTTATGATATTGATTTTTTTAAGAGAATCGTGATAGAACTTGAGGTAACACATAGTTAAGTTATTTTGATTCTATTCAAGAATCAACCTAGAACACGAGGTTCTAAAATATAACTAAAATCATAGCATGATTTTATGCTATATATTTTTTTTTTCTTGATCAATTGGTTTGGCAAAAATGTTTCAATGAAGACATTCATATTGGCAAAAATGTTTCAGTGATGACATAAATATTCGGCCATACTAGATAAATCTGTTGAATATTAGAAGGAGCAACTCGGATAATCACAACCCAAAAAAGTAACTCGGAAAACAGCCCTAAAACAACCTCGAACAACTGCAATCGAACACTCCAAAACAGCAAACGAAACCTGCACGGGAAGAACTTCCCTGTCCTTTTAAGGTTTCTACGGAGCCCGTTTGATCGCTTCGAGCCTACGCACCGTACACCCCCAGGATTAATGCAGTCTCAAGATATCAATACTGGTCTCATTTTATTCGTGGTCCAGAAGCATTTATGTCCGTATATTTTTTATTTAAAAATTTTACGTAAAAAATTGCGAATAAAAGAAACTTGAGGGGCCTTTTTTATTTTTTATTTTTAAATTTATGTAAAAAAATAGTAAACAGTTAAAAGTTGAGGGTCCGTTTTGTAAAAAAATTTTTTTTACTTTGGACCAGATTTTGGGCCGGTACTGTAGCACTGTAGCAGCTACAGTGTCACCGACTATTTGTGAATTGTATATAAGTGTAATGAATATGACTTACGAAAAATAATCAACCATGGTGTTATTTTATATTATAAAGCAACATGAAAGAAAAAAAAACATACAAATAATCAAAGCATATAAAAGGATCTTAAAAATATAAATAATCATAACTTGAGGTTATGTTATTGTGATTCAATTGAGTGAATTGACGAATTACATAATGATCATAGTTATCTTAAATGATTCACGTGAGGAAATCATCAAGTTATGTTTTAGAAAATAAAGTATGAACCTTAAGTTCTATTATGATTTTTCTTCAAAAAGGATCAAAATGTATCATAACCTCATGTTATGATTACACTTATATTTATTATAGAACCTAAGTTCTACTACGATGAACATAATTAAAATACAATAACCTCAAGTTATTGTTATAATGTTCAATCTTGATTCTCAAAAGAAATAAATAGCATAACCTCATGTTATGTTTTAACAAAGAAAAAAAAGTATGAACCTCAAGTTCTACTATGATAAATTAAATCAAAATAACATAGCCTCAAGTTATTGTTACTTTTAGAGTTAATTGCATAAATGGTCCCTGTGGTCTGTCGGGTTTAACGAAAAAGGTCCCTAAACTTTTTTTTTCCCGGATCCTGTCCCCAACGTTTTCACCCGTATCGGGTTTAGTCCCTTGACCAACATTTTCGTCACTTGACCGTTAACTTTATGGGTATTTTTGTCTTTTCAAATATATTTACATTAAAACCTATATAACTTTAAAAATATGGTCCCTGTGGTTTATGTGATATCACATATTTAGTCATTCATTTTTTAAATTTTTTTTTCAACTTTCTAATTAATGTGTGTTAATTTTTTTTTTAAATTTATGTAAGAATATTTAAAATTTTCGGTAAAATTTTTTTTGAAATGTTTTAAAAAAAAATTTCTCGAAATGTTTTAAAAAAAATTCGAATTTTTTTTTAAAAAAATTTCTCGAAATGTTTTAAATTTATGTAAAAAAATTCGAATTTTTTTTTTATGTAAGAATATTTAAAATTTTCGGTAAAAAAATTTTTTGAAATGTTTTAAAAAAAATTAAAATGTTTTAAAAAAAAAAATCTCGAAATGTTTTAAATTTATGTAAAAAAATTCGAATTTTTTTAAAAAAATTTCTCGAAATTTTTTTTTTTAAATTTATGTAAGAATATTTAAAATTTTCGGTAAAATTTTTTTTTGAAATGTTTTAAAAAAAAATTTCTCGAAATGTTTTAAATTTATGTAAAAAAATTCGAATTTTTTTAAAAAAATTCGAATTTTTTTAAAAAAATTTCTCGAAATTAACTGTTACAGGGACCATTTCTGAAACACAAGAAACCACATGGATCATTTCTGAACAAGCACGAGGGTATTTATGTCATTTATACCAACTAAACCAACAATTAACGGTCAAACAAACGGAAAATGTTGGTCAAGGGACTAAACCCGATACGGGTGAAAACGTTGGGGACAGGATCCGGGAAAAAAAAAGTTTAGGGACCTTTTTCGTTAAACCCGACAGACCACAGGGACCATTTATGCAATTAACTCTTACTTTTATTTATAAACTGTATGTTCCTTGAGGTTATGTTATTGGTTCTCTTGAAAAGATTATATAATATATCTTGAGGATCTTAACAAATAATAACGCAAAAACCGTAAAGATTAAAAAATAAGGAAAATAACCCAACAATTATTGTACTTTCAAAAAAAATAAAAGATAAACTATACTAATGACGATCATCAAATCTTAATCGGTGATTGGCGATCATCGAATCTTAATCGGTGATCCCCCTTATTTCAATTAACCTTACCCACAATTAAATAACCTCATCTTAATCAAACCTATTGATCTCCCTTCAATCCAAAATATTTCTATTGTCTGCTCATGGCCTTTAAATCTCGTAGTAACGCGGATTCAACCGCCTTAATTTCCAAATCCATCTCATCACTTAATTTTCCTTATGTCACAACCTCGAAAGAATCTTTAGTGTAACTAAAGTCAATCAAATTGGGATCAGTTGTGGACGTTTTTATTTAATACGAATCGTATGTCTAAAGCTGGTGAAAAGGTTTGTCTTTTGTTCGCTTATCAAGTAGAAAAATGTGGAGAGGCTAGTTGGGAAAACCTATTCATCGCTATGGATCGTGAAAGCGTAAGCATTTACAAGCTATTCGGCTTCGCTTCGATCGTGGATTCGATTCCCTTCTAAACGTGTTCCTTCATAAGTTCAATCAATGTTGGCTCCTACCACCTACGTCCTTTGTTTCTGCTGTGAAGGGTGTTTCGTCTCCCGCGCCCATAACCACTTTTGCTTTGTCCCAGCTATGGAGTCTTAGATGATTCGTGCATGTTGGCAAGATATCTAGACAATTTTGTCATGGGGGAAGTTAGACAATGTTCAACTATTAATAACCTAATGGTGTTTGTTACATAAGAGGGTTCAAGGATATTCGAGATGTTTACTTTAGGTGGATTTATGGGTTTATGATTAAGTTGGTTCTTCCCAAAACAAACTTAAATTCATGAAGCAAACGGGGGTTGCTTCCTGGTTCGTCGGTTATGTAATGCTCAAATGAATTTTGCGTTGACATGATCGTAATTGTTTGGTCGATATAAGGGATACCTCTACATGTTGGTCTCATGCTACTTTCCATAGATAGGTCGCAATGGAGAGGTCATGAATTTAGAAGATGGTAAATAGAAGACCTCTATGCTCGGAAACGCATAATGTATCAAGACAAAACATCTAATAACATCCTTGAACAGTTTTAAGATCTATTGAAAGTGTAAGGTTTTTCAGATTTCAGATCTAAGATCTGTTTAATATTGGTCCCCATCCTTTAAAGAAGTCCCCCAGAGTTGTGTTCATTGTTCAGATGACGAATCCGTAAGAATGAAGCAGACATTAATGTTGTGTGGAAAATACTGTTAACACGAAGGAGAAGAGAGTGACTAGTGAAGCAGTCTCTGATACTTTTTCTCGGATAATGGGGACGCACAAGAACAAGATAATGAAGTTGATCAACACTTAATGATAAGAGGTATTCTAACGTACCCATTCAATATTTACATTTACATAATAGGCATAAAAAAGGAAGTTGGTAATATCTGGCATAGATCAAGCATCCCTTAATCTCCAGGGTTTAAACGCTGAAAAAGTTAATTTTACTTTTAAACAAGAAGCAACAAGAAGTTCAAGATTGAAGAATGTATTTCGTTCTCATTATAATTCAGATCGTTGTAGTTCGCGTGTTTTTGAGAAGTGAAGAAACTCTGATAATAACATTCAGTCAATGGTAGGGTTTATCAGGGAACATACGAAAGGATGGTGAGCTCAATATTAGATATTTTATGACGAGATATTAAAGTAGGTCAAATATGGGCTTTACCAATGATGTGATGCACACAAGGATATGGCGAAGAATCATTGGATCGACAGGAAGGTCCATGAAGTGTTCCTGATGAATTGGTTATCCGTAAATAGAACAAGGCCTCGGGTTCCAAGGCCAAAAAAGATTGATTCGGGAGTAAACTACTAAGCATAAAAGTATAGTTTCTTGTCTCTTCAAGAAACTAAAGAGGAGAGTTTTTCTGCTTTGGAGTTAAATATTTCTGGGTAAACTATCAGTTTGATCATATCGTGAGTGAAGCTCAAGGTTACTCAGGTGGCATTTTATGTGTTTTGGGACTGCCAAAAGGTTTTTCACAAAAAGTCACCATATTATTCCGATAATATTGTTGCTTTTGGTATGGTACTTGGATCCCAAGGAGATTCAAATATTAATTATATCTTTTCAATGCTCTCATCATACGCTTCTAAATGTCAACTATGGATTTCAATTGCTTTCTCTTATCAACCATTGGAATGGGATTGTAAATGGTGCTGGGGAGATTTCAACGAAGTTAGATGTAAAGAGGATAGATGGGGGTCTACTTTTCTTGCTCAAGGAGCCTTGTTCGTTTTAATTCGATTTATTTCTAATGCGGGTCTTAATGAAGTTTCAGTGGAATGTACTCTTTCACAATGGGCTCATCTCGTACATCTAAAATGAGTAAATTAATCGTTTCTTGGGATGACCGATGGATATCTTTCCTTGTTTCCCCATATCACAGCAGTTTGTCTAATAGAACCTCTCGGAACATCGACCTATTTACTCCGGAGATGCTCGTTGATTTTGGAGCTTACGCCATTTCGGTTATACCATTCAATGCTTTCTATTTCCTGGTTTCCGATCAATGATTACGACCACCTAGAACTCCTTTTAATCTTGTTGATAGTTGAGCACGGGGATGATTAGATCAAAAAGAAGCTTCAATTATTAAAGAAGGAAATACGTAAATGGGTGGCTAGAGTAACAAAAAATATACAGGCGAATAGTAATTAAAGAGTCAAGATAAACTCAGGCGACCATTGATATAGTTGTTGACCAAGGAAGAAGTTACTGATGATGTTTTGTGTCTCGTATGGGTAAGCTATGAAACAATTACAGGAATTAAAACTCCTCGTTAATTGTGATTTTGTTTCAAAAGGCGAAAGTTAAAGGCTATAGAAGGAGACGAAAATTCTAAGTTTTTCATGTTATCATTAATAGAAAGCGTGCCAACCTTTCAGTTAAAGGAAATATGATTGAAAGGAGAATGGGTGGTACGATCCCATTCGTGGTTAAAGATGAATTAGTTAATCACATTGAGCTGAAAGATTTAATAGACCCGGTACGCGCCATGGCAGAATTAATTTAGTTTTTCTAATCGTTTGGAACTTTTGGACAGGTTTCTGATGTTGGAAGGCATTCGGTTTCAGACGAAAAATTCGCAAAGCTGTTTGGGAAGTGAGAGAACAAATCTCCAGGTCCGATCGGATTTACATTGAATATTTTCTGCAAGTTTGGACAGTTTGTTGGCCAAACAGAATTTTAGCATAGCAATTCAAATGGATTTTCGAACATCGGTTTTCGCACTGGATGTAACTCTTCTTTTGTTACTCTCATTCCAAAAACCTTAGCCCGAAACTGGTCAGTGAGTTTAGGCCTTATTAGCCTAAATAGGACCTATATAAAAGTTGTTACCAAAAATCCATGCTACAACACTTAGTCATTTGTCATCTCCGATCTCATCTCAAACGTTCAGACAGCATCTTCCATCCTAACCGTCAAATTCTTGACGGTCCAGTTTATTATTAATGAGATTTTTGCTCGATGTAAACATAAAAATCATCAGGCCTATGTTTTTTAAGGAGGATTTGCTAAAGCAACATGAGATTCTATTAGATGGGACTACCTAGATGATGTTCTTAATGCTTTTGGGTTTGGGTCGAGATGGCGGTCCTGGATTCAAGGTAGTCTAAATTCGGGTAAAGCTTCTGTTTTAGTGAATGGAAGTCCTACTTCGGAGTTTCAGTTTCATCGAGGATTGAAGCAGGGAGACCCATTGGCTCCTTTTTTGTTCATTCTTATTATGGAGTCTCTTCATCTTTCTTTCAACCGTGCTGTTGAAGCGGGTATTTTCACAGGTTTACGGATTGATGATGCTCTCACGATCTCTCATCTTTTTTATGCGGATGACGCGATTTTTATTGGCGAATGGTCTAAAGAGAATTTAAAAGGTATTTTGAATATTCTCAATTGCTTTTCCTTACTTTCAGGAATGTCGATTAACCTAAAAAAAAGTCATATTCTCGGATTGGGGATTCGTGGGTCGATTGTTTCTGAAGCTGCTGCGAGTCTTGGATGTTCGGTGATGAAGACTCCGTTTAATTACTTGGGAATTATGGTAGGAGGGAATATGTCTTTGGTTAAATCTTGGGATGAGACGGTTCACAAGCTCACGAAAAGACTTTCCAAATGGAAGCTTAAAACTCTGTCTATAGGTGGCCGCCTCACTCTCCTTAAATCGGTTCTTGGCTCCACTCCGATTTACAACATGTCTATATTTAAGGTCCCGAAGACAGTTCTTAACAAGATGGAAAACCTTCGTAGGAATTTTTTCAATGGTATTCAAGAAGGAGATCGAAAGATTACGTGGGTTAAGTGGCATACTGTTCTCGCAGCTAAGAAATTCGGAGGCTTAGGGGTTTCTAGTTTTTTTGCCCTTAATAGAGGTCTTCTTGCGAAGTGGGTTTGGCGCTTCCTTTCACAAGATAACTCTTTATGGTGTCAGCTTATTTCTGCCATTCACGGATCAAATATTACAGATCTTTCTACTGCGTATCCTTCAACATGGAATTCTATAATCAAAGAGTTTAATTACCTCAAGGTTCAAGGCGTTGATGTTTTCTCCCATTGCAAGATTAGGATTGGTAATGGGTTGCACACTCGGTTTTGGAAGGATCTTTGGATCGGTGATTGCACTTTATCAGGTTTGTTTCCTCGTCTGTTTGCTTTAGATACAGAGAAAGATATATCGGTAGCCGGTAAACTCCAGTCCCCTCTTGTTTCTTCTTTTCGCCGTAATGTTAGAGGAGGTATTGAAGAACATCAGCTTGAGCATCTTGTAGCTTTACTCGATTTTGTTATTTTGTCCAACTCGAATGATAGATGGGTTAGTGATTTGAATGGAGACGGGGTCTTTCGTGTTAAAGACGTGAGGAATTTGTTAGATGAGTTCTTTCTTCCTAGGGCGGATGTTCCTACGAGGTGGGTTAAAAATATTCCGATTAAAGTTAATATTTTTGCTTGGAAACTTGCTCTTGATCGTTTGCCTACTCGAGCGAATCTCGTCCAAAGGAATGTCGTTACTGAATCGCAGTCGTGTCCCTTGTGTGATGCGATTCTTGAAGATACTTCTCACTTATTCTTCAATTGTTCTTTGGCTAGAGATGTGACGAGATTATTATGTCGCTGGTGGAATTTGGGAGTGCAAACTTTTTCATCATATGCAGAATGACTCGTTTGGTTCAATTCGGTTCGTCTTGCTTCTAATTTGAAGGTTATTTTGGAAGGCGTTTTTTATGTTACGTGGTGGAGTTTTTGGAATTTCCGGAACCAATTACTTTTCGCGAGTAAAAAGCCTCGTAAAGAGTCCATTTTCGATGATATTGTTTACGATCTTTTTGTTGGTGTAAAGCTAGAGGTAGTTCTAAGTTAAGATGGGTTAGTTGGATTCAACACCTATATTTGATTTCTTTGTAATTGTCTAGCTTCTTGCTAGTGTTTCTAATAAAGTTGCCGTTTAAAAAAATATATATATACTAATGACGAAGGAAAAAAAACAATGATCAGATCTATTAAAACTATAATTTTAGTTTAAAAGTTTATCATCAATTATATAACAATAGGATATTATAGCAAGATGAAACCAATATGCAATACATGCACATTTGATAAAGCGTGATGCACATGTATTTGATAGGGTAGAATACCGCCGCTACTCCGTATATCATCTTGTGAGATTAAAATTTTTAAGAATTATATAATGTTTAAGAATTACCTTGTGAGATTAAAAACAAACCTGTTTAAACCGTATATCATCATGAGCTTTCACTCACATTCTAGAGTATGAACTTAACGAAAACAAAGGGGAAAAAATCACATATAATTTCTCTCGTTCATCTTTATATATATCGGAGACTATCGTGCTGATAACGTGTTGTAAAATAATAAGAACACAAGAATGACAGAGGAAGAGAGAATTCTCATTGATTGATTGATTCCAAAGGTTACAAAAGAAATGTATATATAAGGATAATCTAACCCTAGCTTCTACCTACAGATGAATAGACATAGCCCATATAATATTTTACAATAGTTTTGACAATTTTTCTTGCAAAAATTATTTAACTAACTTTCACATCTCAAAACCTTTCGGGGCTGGACTTTTTAAAACTAGACTCTCTGAACTTCAATTTAGACACAAGATTTATCCCAAAACTCGTTTTTATCATAGAGATATCATTCAATCAACACGGCTCAAAATTCGGCCAAACCCTAACTTTCAATTTAGCGCGATCTAACCTAAACCGTTTACACCCACATGCTCCAAATCTAATCCCGAACACTCCCATATAGTTATATATCATTAATTTACAGAAAATTTATGAACCCTAATTATTCCATCAATTAAAATTACTAATTATAAAAAGATTAAACAAAACTTAATTAAGATCATACCTAAACCTTTACTCGATACCACTTGAATCACCACCTTAGTTCTTGATAAAAAAAATATTTTTTTCTTTCTTGAGGGATTCGGCCGAACAAACAAAGAGGGAGAGAGAAGTGTTTTAGGGTTTTCCTTGGTTTTGTATTTATACTATCTAGAATCCTTGTTGCACTCAAATTTTGTTTCTTTTTTTTTCTTTTTGTATAACTAGCCGAATAAACACCCCTTTATTATTTTATTTTATTTATTTATTTTATTTTAATTATTATTAAATACATATTTATCCCCTTATTTTCTTATTTTTTTTAAAAAACCTTTATTAATTTTGCAAACATTTTAATTAAAAACTAGTTTTAAACTTACTATTTATAATTACTTTTCTAATTTAGAAAAACCTACGCTTACTTAATTTAAATACTAGACTTAACTAAATCCTAAGAATATATTATATACTCTTACGCTTATATATCAATTATTTACCAAATTACACGATAACGCATAAAATCATGCTATCATTTTCATTGTCACAAAATGTGAACGAAATAAAATAGCTACCAAAACCACAACTCAATCACTAATAGATGAACACGCATTACAGATTGATATCAAATACCCATATACGATCACATAAGCACACAATTATAACACATAAAAATACTTTAATAAACTCTAACGGTTTGACTAACCTGCTCAAGTCTCGGTTGTCACAGTATCCCCTCCTTTAGGAAATTTTGTCTTGAAATTTAACTAGTAGGTTCAACAGCACGGTCAACAAACAATCGGTGATACTTAGCTTTCATATGGTCCTCACGTTCCCACGTGAACTCAGTGCCACGCTTTGAATTCCAACGAACCTTAACAACTGGAATCTTACTACGTTTCAAACTCTTAACCTCGCGATCCATAATTTCTACGGGTTCCTCAACAAAATGAAGGGTTTTGTCAATCTTAGTCTCGTCTAATGGCATATCCATATTTGCATCCGCCAAACACTTCTTCAAATTCGACACGTGAAATGTGTCGTGCACGCTACTTAATTCCTCAGGCAATCTTAATCGATAAGCTATAGGCCTGATCTTTTCAAGAATTTCAAATGGTCCTACATACCTCGGTGCCAACTTACCTTCCTTTCCAAAACACACTACACCTTTCTAAAGCGACACTTTCAATACACTTGACCGCCCACTTCAAACTCCAACGGTTTACACCTATTGTCCGCTTAGCTCTTTTGATGATCTCTATCCGCATTGAGCCTTTTCTTAATTAGTATAACTTTATTAGTTGTCTCTTGTACGAATTATGGTTCAATCAACCGAATTTATCCAACTTCAGCCCAAAGAACAAGTGACTTATACTTCCTTCCATATAATGCTTCAAATAGAGCACATCGTATACTCGAATAATATCTATTGTTATAGGAATACTCAGCTAAATATAAATGAATATGCCAACTTCCTCTAAAATCAATTACACATTCTCTTAACCTATCTTCTACAGTTTGGATGGTATGCTCACTTTGTCTACCCGTTTAAGGATGATAAGTCGTACTCATATCCAAACGAGTTCCTAAGGCTTTCAGCAATATCTGCCAAAACCGCAAAGTAAATCTTTCATCATGATCTGAGATGATCGACAACGAAACTCTATGCCTTGCTAGTATCTTATCAATATAAAGCCTTGCCAACTTCTCATCTTATAATCTCCTCGTATAGCTAGAAAATGGGTTGACTTATTCAGTCTATTGACTATTACCCAAATTGTATCATGCCCACTACTTGACATCGACAACTTAGTGATAAAATCCATGGTGTTTCTATCCCATTTCCACTCAGGTTCTCATGCTGTTGAAACAAGCCCGAAGGTCTTTGATGTTTTAGCCTCCACCTTTGAACAAGTCAGACAATCACTAACATATGTAGCTATATCCTTCTTCATATATGGCCACCAATGCATATATCCAAGGTCATAATACGTCTTATCCGCTCCCTAATGTACCAAGTACCTTGATGCATGAGTCTCGTCCATAATTATTGTCCTTACATCACCTATCAATGGAATCCCATCCTCGGTCAATAAAATATAAACAACCATCTTCCTTCTTTTCCATTTGTTGGTCCAGGCCACGTAGCATTTCTGATGTCGCGTTCCCTACCTTGGACGCCTCACCTTGAGCAGCTAATATCTTGTCTGTAATGCTTGACCGAATAGTCATGGACATTGCTCTTACTCGTCTCAGTTTCACTCTTTCCTTCCTACTCAACGCATCAGCCACTACATTCGCCTTTCCCGGATGGTAATGAATCTCACAGTCATAGTCACTAAATAACTCAATCCATCTCTGTTGGCTCATATTTAACTCCTTTTGGTCAAATATATGTTGTAGACTCTTGTGATCTGCGTAGATAATACTTTTCGTCCCATACAAATCATGTATCCAGGTCTTAAGAGCAAAGACCACCACTCCCAGCTCTAAATCCTGAGTGGTATAGTTCTTCTCATGAATCTTCAGTTTTCGTGATGCATATGCAATTACCTTGCCTCTTTGCATCAACACACAACCAAATCCTTGATTCGACGTGTCGCAGTAAACTACAAAGTCTTCGGATCCTTCCAGCAATGACAATATTGGTGCATTACACAAATTGTCCTTTAATGTTTGAAAAGCTTCCTCTTGTTCCTTGCCTTACTCATACTTTTGATTCTTCCGAGTTAGTAAAGTAAGGGGTTTAGCAACCTTAGAAAAATTTGCGATGAAACGTCGGTAGTAACATGTCAATCCCAAGAATGACCGTATCTCGGATGGTATCTTAGGTACCTTCCAATTCTTTACTGCTTCTATCTTACTAGGGTCCACGTGAATTCCATCACTGTTAACTACGTGTCCGAGAAAATGAACTTCTTGTAGCCAAAATTCACACTTGAAAAACTTGGCAAACAACTTCTCTTTCTTCAACAGTTCCAACACTAACTTCAAGAACCTCATCTTCCTTCTTAGACTTTGAGTAGATCAAGACATCATCAATAAACATAATGACAAACTTGTCTAAATACGGCTTGCACACCCAGTTCATTAAGTTCATGAAACTGCTGGTGCATTGGTTAACCCAAAAGGAATAACCGTAACTCAATGTGTCCATACCGCTTCCTTAATGTCGTCTTTAGAATATCTTCTGCATGCACTCTCAGCTAATGACAACCAGATTAAAGATCTATCTTAGAGAAATAATGCGAGCCTTGCAATTGGTCAAATAAGTCATCGATCCTAGGGAGATTCTTGGTGGTCAGCTAGTCCAACTCTCGATAGTCTATGCACATTTGAAATGAACTGTCCTTCTTCTTGAACAACACAGGTGCTCCCCACGGAGAGTGACTTGGTCGAATAAAACGTATATCAATGAATTCTAAAGGTTGCGAACTATCGAATAGGGTAGCAAACGAATATCGGATCAAAGGCTAGAATACATATAAGGGATTTCACATAGGCAAAAAGATGTGGATCAAATGAAATAAGAATCCTTAAAAGAAAGGATAGAATATCTATACCGATAGGAAAAACAAACAAAAGAATCAACAAGACGCCCAATTTCAAAAGAATCAACAAGCACACCACAAAAGAAAAAGAGCACATATCGAATAACGATATGTATCAAGATTGATAAATGAGAAGATAAAATTCTTATACCCATAATCGACTTTACTCGAAGGAACCAACTAAATGCTTTTTTTTAAATTTATTTTTAGACAATAAAGAAAGTCTTTTAAAATATAGAAAAAAATCATTAAAAAAATTAATTTTAAACATGGTTTTATAGAAAAAATATAGAGACAGTTATTTAATGGTATATCGCATCTTACCATTTTGAATCATTTTAAACATACTTTTCATAATAAAAATAAAATTTATTAACCATAAAAAAATAGTTTCGTATCTTATTTGTAAAGGCCATTTTAAACATATTTTATTCATAAATATCATTTTAAACATAGTATTGACAGTCAACCTGTATCACATCGTTTTATAAAAATCATTGTAAACATAGTTTTGATAAAGAGACATTAACATAAAAACGATGTCATAACGTATTCATAAGATCATTTCAAAAATAGTTTTTCCCCAAACACCATCAAGATATACTTCAAAAGGATTTTCATAACTCGACATCAATATAATTATATTACTCAAACAAAGGACATCGTAATACCAAAAGGGATCATAAAATACCGTAAAGACTCTAACACAATTCTATTGTTTGAAAACGAAAGGAAGTACAAGGAAACATATAGTTAGAATAACATTGGAACGAACATGCACAAGAGAAATTCATACGAAGACATTACAAACCAAAAGAAGAACGTAAAGACTCATCCGTACTCACGATCAATAGAACAACCATTGAAAAGCGTCGGTACTAACATGCTGCAACATGTTACGAAAAACCAAAGGATATATATAAAGAACGGAGTAATAACCCGCACTAATATGTTAGGAAAAATTAGTGCTTAAAAAAAATTTGGTACTCATACAAGTAATCAATACAACGAAAGAACCAATGAAACGTACCAATATCCAAAGAAGCAGATCCGAAGTACCAATATTCATCAAGACGCCAACTAGAAAGGTTAGATCATCCATACCGACATGGTACGAACAAGAAATGCTAAAATGAGGGTTATATATCCAAGCGAATAATTGAGAAGACGTACAAACTCCATAATCGTAATAATAGTAATAACATGTATCCAATATATTCGTAATCGCTAGGCAGAAAGGAAACTTGCTGACTACGCAACTAAGCCCAATAAAATCGCATAATAGTTAAGAGAAGAATCCCTTAACTATATAACTATCCTTATCATGAACGCACATATCATAATATCTTACACTATCACCTTACAAACAAACACCGATTAATGCAATCATGGTCACAAGTCTACGTGTGTGATGCCTTTATAATTATGTTCGCCACCCATAATTATAAGTGCATCCTTTCATACGTGTACTTACTTCCAAGACTACACATCTCAATGATAACGCACATATACCATATTGTACATCTTAAGCGACTCCAATATAACACAGAAACGATACTATATCCGATCAATATTTATTTATATAAAGATAAAATCGAAAACGACAGAAAGAAAATGAAGGTCTTGAAGCGCCCAAAAATACGTAATATCCAAAACAAATTATCGATAGCAACGTGTCGAGGTAAAAGACAGGATGAACTTATGATGGGCCTCGCTTGGGTTTGACTTTGCTTTCGCAAGAGTCACCTGACTCCGCGGGTCCAAACCTGCTACGAGCATCCGACAGGAGATCTAAGTCGGCATTCTCCTTCGACTCTTCTAACTACATTTCCTCCTTCGGTTCCTCGAGAGGCTCCTCTTCAAGATTTTCTGATATCGAGTAACTCGTAGGTCAAAATAAAACTCAAAGAAAAGCAAGAAAATAAAACGCCTAGATAGCTAAACACATAGATCCTAATATGGAACTATATGAAGGACTCCTAGATTATAGTATATGTTAAACCACCTACTTCTATATAACCGTTGGCTCTGATACCAATCTGTCACACCACGCCAAGGCAAAAACATGAGGCGTAACGTCATGGGTATCATCACAACACAATGGTGTCAACAATAGAGAAACTACAATGCATTAGACAAAGCTAAAATGGACACACAGTGTCATGACAATACCAAACACAAGAAAAAGAGTCTTGTATTAAGGTAAAAGAGTCACTCCAATATAAAGACATAACGAAATAATCCAAAACCTAAAACAATCATAGAATCAATTCAAAACAAATACGAAATGAAAACTAGGGAAACTCCGCATGCAAGCTCATGGTCTTACTAGCTAATCCTCCTAAGTTTACTTTCCTCATGATGCTCACCTTAAAATGATGCTTAAAACGTCAACAATAATGTTAGTGAGAGTCATAGGTTTTAGACACGTAATAATACTCGCTATTACTGTGATTATCAAAACAAGGAGGACAATAATAAACTATCATCAACATATGCTAGCATGCAACCAAAATCAAATCAACATATCCACAAACTTAATTTCGCATTCAGGCTTATAATAGCTGGCACTATAAGCAACCAAGCTCACCACAAATGTATCACATAACATATCACATTGGGTAGGCGTACCCATCCGATCCCACTGAGTAGGCGTACTCAACCGATCCCAATTAACACATGTATCACATAGTCATATAATAGTCATGTAATGTCTATACGCAATTTAAAACACATAATCACAGCAATAAAACATTTCAAAACATTTGCATCATTTCCATCCCAATTTAAAACAACAAAAAATAGGACTATGAAACTCACCTGATGCACAACTACTTCTCAATATCCTTGTAATCAACTAAACACAAATAAAACCCATGTTACACGCGATTAGGCTAAATGCCCAAGAGGATGTAACCATCAATTGATGGACTACTAAGTTTATATTATGATTATAAACCCTTTACCATACTTCCTAAATCTCACCTATACTCTAAATACCTTTAATCATTTATTCTTATTTTCTAGATTTTCAGCAGAATTTTATAGTCACTTTATGACCATAAATAAAATACTAAATCATCAAATTGACTTTTCCCCTTTCATTCCCTACCTTCACAATAGGTTATGAACTACTGTGATTTTTTAGAAAAAATAATATCAAGCCTAACTATTTTATAAAAATTCAACATCACAAAGTACTCATGGAATAGTCCCATGTTATTGAAAATATGCCTTGATGCACCACTGTCCATAATCCACACAACTTTTTCCTCCATCAGATTCGTCTCCAATTTCGATAAGTCAGGTAAAATCTTGTTAATTGACACAACCATTATAAGAAGATAAAAATATTTCGCTTTCAAATTATGAAATATAATAGTTGTGTCAGCTAACAGAAAATGACAAAATAAAAATAATAACAAGGTTAAAGGTTACAAAAAAGGAAGAACTTATTGAGACCCAAGTTGTGCCGTGGAGAACCACTGCCTTTAAAGCGAAATTTTGACACGATCGTGGTGCAATCCGAGAATGCCGATCGCTCCCCAAGGTTAACACAACTAGTCAACTAACATGTGCACTCATGAGAGTTGACTTGGAACTTGCTAAACCAATTGCCCCAAATGACCGTAAATATAAGTAGACGAAGAACAAGAAAGAATTAAACTGAGATTGATTTTGAAAGGGTTTGATGATGATGTCTAATCTTTTTTGTGTATCTTCCAAATAAGTCTACAAGATGGTTTTATAATGAAATGTAGGCTCCACTCTTTAATGGTGCAATAAACTAAATTGAAAGAGACCTTTAATGCCCATTAATATTCAAAATGAAAGCTTCAATATGTTCAATCAAAACTAACGTAAGTTTCAACAATTTAAAACACATTCAGTAGCATGCAATTAACACATTTGATATGAGTATTATTCCAACAAGTGGGAGGTGAGGCACTAATAAAGAAGCGGTGAAACTTGATCTCAAGAACTATCGAGAACGAATATGTTAATACAAAACACTTGGGCCTAACAAACAGACCAAAAAAAGCCCACCTAAAGACCATAGGTTTTTTGTCGTCATACGACATGTTGATTGTATATATGTACAATGCTTTATTATTAACCTATTATACATTAGGTGTTCTGACGATGTTTTTTTAGGTAAAGGGTTACCCCGGTAAATATATTAACCAAAAAAATTGTTAAGTACAAATGGAATGTGGCAGATGTACCACATTAACCTCAAGCTATAGACAACTTGATAAACAAGTGTTTAGGACATACCATAAACACAAACAAAGCCTAGTAAAAAATAAAAACTAAACTAGACAAGAACCAAGATGAAAACATAAAATCAAGCGAGCATCCCGCAAACCAACATCAACACAACAGGAGCAGATACGATCCAGGTGAGTTTGCCTCCTTAAAAAACCTTACCAAAGAAAACCCAGTGGGAAAAACCTTGGAAAAGGAAAAAAGAGTACAACCCTCACCTAGAACTCCCATCATGAACAACACAGTAGCTTGGAATCTTCCATTGGTCAAGCAGCAGACGAGACCGGGTAGACATCTTCTTGAGCTTGAAAGTAACCAACTTCAACCGCACCATAGATATAATAACATCAACAATCTGATTCGGAGAAGAAGTCTTCTTCTTGAATAATCTTCCATTCCTTTCCATCCAAATGTAGTATGATGTAGCAGCAAGCACAAGTCTAGAAATAATACTAACCGCTGTTTTGCCCTTGGATATAGGAATAATGAAAGTAGTAACATTAATAAGCCGAGGTGGAATAACATCCATGCCGCAAAGAACACAAACCTTAGACCACACCTGTGAAGAGAAAGCACGCTCAAAGAACAAGTGATCATGAGAATCAGGAACTAAATCACACAAGGGGCATCTAAGCAGATTTAAGTCGATACTAGGACCGACATCTCATTGCCGCAGCTTGTCTTGTGTCTTCAATTTTTGCTGAAAGACCAACCACATATGTATAGCATGACGAGGTATACAATGAGGAAACCAGACTACATTATACCTGTTAACAATATCATCCCTAGTCCGAATCGTATCCCAAGCACACGCCACCGAGAAAGGCCTTAAAACACCATCCCTATCACGCAATAAAATGACATCGTCAATATCATCAAGTTATAAAGGAACCTGTAATTGGGCCATAATCGGGAACCTAGATAGCCAGTCAAGAGGCCATCACCAAACACCATCAAAAAT
>BQNB010012287.1:0-79533 GCA_026074375.1 Tanacetum coccineum | reverse complement strand
TTTGATCGAGAATGTTGAACATTGTTGCAGCATAAGTCAATAGCACTTTTGTTATCACAATACATTAGAATTTTATTGAATCCAAGACCATACTTGGTAAGCTGTGATCTCATCCAAAGGACTTGAGCACAACAGGCATACAAGGCTATATATTTAGCTTCTATACTGGATATCGCAGTGCTTTTCTGCCTTTTTGATGACCAGCTAACAAGTCCGTCTCCCAATAATTGCATACTTCTAGATGTACTTCCTCTAGTATCTTGGCATCCCGCATGATCAGCATCTGCATAAGATGATAGAGAATATAAGAATCCTTTGGACACCAGAGTCCTCTATTAACGGTTCCTCTTAGGTATTTAAAGATTATTTTTACAGCATGTAAGTGCTTTTCGGTAGGCTTAGCCTGATACCGGGCACACATGCATACATCAAATGTAAAGTTGTGGTCTACTGGTTGTGAGATACATAAAGGTGCCAACCATTCCATGATAGTGTGTAGGGTCAACAGCTTTCCCTTATGGATCTTCATCCAGTTTGGATTTCTCCACCATGGGAGTATCTATGGGTCACTAGATTCTATACCATATTTTTTCAAAGATTCAAGAGCATATTTTGACTGGCTTAGAAAGATGCCTCTGGAACTTTGTGAAATCTATAGTCCTAGAAAAAAATGATATCATCAACATAGATTTGTACCAGGAGAATGTCTTTGCCTTGTCTTTTGATGAACAATGTGGGATCCACGGTTCCTTTAGAGAATTCCTGAGAGAGTAGAAACTTCAACAATAGATCGTACCACGCGCAAGGAGCTTGTTTCAACCCATAGAGAGCCTTCTTAAGCTTGTACACATGATTCGAATTGTCTTTATCCACAAACCCGTCCGGTTGGCTGACATAAACTTCTCGCGCAGAATGTCGTTTAAGAATGCCATCTTAACATCCATTTGGTAGACGATCATATTCATGTGAGCAGCAAATGTGAGAAAAATTCGAATAACATCAAGTCTTGCCACTAGAGCAAAAGATTCCTCAAAATCAATTCCCTCTTCTTGACGGTAACCACGAGCAACCAATCGAGCCTTGTTTTTTAGAATTTTGCCTAATTCATCAAGTTTCACCTTGTAGATCCATTTTAAAGTAATGACCATCACTTTATCTGGATGAGGAACGAGTTCTCAGAATCCAAGACGTTCAAATTCATTTAGTTCCTCTTGCATTGATTCAATCCAACATGATTGAGTTAATGCGTCTTTATAAGTCTTTGGTTCAACTGATGTGAGGAAAGCATCGTAGTAACAAAATAAGGCTTGTTCATGGAGTTGGAGTCTTGTGGAAACAGGTATTTCAAGTTCACCGATGATGATGTCTAAAGGATGATCCTTGGTCTATTTTGTAATGTGTCCTGAGTTAGGAGCAGCAGTTTGCACAATGGTGGGAATAACGTCCGAAGAAGAAGATGCTTTAGAAACATTTTTTGGAATTGGAATACCAAAGAATGGATCGTTATTCATGTGTGCAACATCTATGTCATGATTTTCTTCTTCAACATCATTAGAAATGACAGGAGATTGAGTTTCGGGTGTTGTTTGTGAGTTACTAGGTGATAGTGCATCTTGGTCAACAATTGTTAAGGAAGGTGAACCGGTTAATGCAACGGGTTCTGGAGCTACTACTTCAGCAATTAAAGCAATGACTTCAGGGGCTGGGCGATCAACACTTGATGAAGGGTTAAGTAATTCATCAAACAGTGGTTGAAACAAAATATCCCAATCAATTCTTGAAGGTGGTATAAACGGTGTTGAAGGAGGAAGGTTTGGCACGAGTCTTGAACTGATTATTGCAGGAGTCATTTCATTACGATGTTTCTAAAGGTAGGAAGCTGTTTGGTACAAGATCCGTGATAATGATTGTTGCAGGGTCATTTCATGAAGTGCTGAGACGTTCTAAACTGCTTTGTCGTTAAGCTAGTGCTCCATGGCTGTGCAGTTGCCTCCATCTAAAATCTACATGATGTTTGGATGATTTGTCTGGCGACATCGGTGGTAAATTCGCAAACATGCTTCTTTGTGTGGTTGATATGTGTTTACATCAATATCATTTGTCTTCCTTATTAAAAGAGCTATTTAAATAGACCAAAAATCATGATATGTGATAAATATAAAATCAAAAAAAAAATGCATTGTTATGTGTGTGTTTATGATTTGTATTGTTACAGGTGACGGAATATATTAAAAATGGACAAAACGAAGCAAAACGGACAAACTAGAGCACGAGATTGGAAAAAGGGTATGAGAAATCAGTCGAAGGCGTATACATATTTAAATGCACCAACCCGTACCTATTTAATGGGTCGGGTCAGTCTATTAAGATTTATACTATACAAAACCTTATCCTTTTTAATACAAATCCAAGTCCATTAATCTTATATCCATTTCTTGGCCCAAGTCCAAAGTCATAAGCCCAACACCAAATCCATAACCTGGGTCAAAGTCAAAGTCATTAGATAAAACAGGGTCAAAATTACTGTTCCTCAATCTATTTCCCTTTTTCCCTCCCATTTTTAATCACAACTAACACATGGTAAACTTTATTCACCCACACGCTCCCATCTTTCTAGAAACACTCCCTGACACGTCTGACACCATTTAGCCACGCTGGCGATCCTTAGCACTCATATTAGCTACAAATTCATGGAAGCAATCTAAGGGATCAAAGAAATGGATTGGAAGATCAAGGGCTGAGATTAAAGGCTAAGGACGCTCCTCCTCTCACCTAGAAGCTTCTTCATGGACTATAAATAGAAGATCAGGTCACACAATGAAGATATCTAGTGATGTAGTGTAAAACAAGATATAACACACAAATTGAATCTGTTGATTCCAACGAATACCAGAAAAAATCTTCCAACTATCGTTGATCAAAGATACGATAATCAGGCAAACTCTAACAATCGTTGATTCAAACGAATACCGATTATTAAGAGAATCTTAGCAAAAACCGCCAAGAACAAAGCAAAGTTTTATTATTAAAACTCAAGGATATCTTACCATTACAAAGAAAATACCAAATATATATAGGAAACCTAGAGACCTTTCATTTTCCCTAAATTTATGACAAATAAATACTTTACTAATCACAATTTATTGTCAAACAAGAAATTTATTGTGACTTTCCATTTTCCTAAACCGCATCATTCTCCCCCACTTAAAAAAAACTCGTCCTCGAGTTTGCCTCACTCGTCCCTTGTACTCGTAGCATCCAAATTTGTATCCCTTGCATTAAATTCCCTTTCTTTATAATGACTCGACCTCGAACCTTGATCGTCTTAAAACCGAACTTATCGACCATGGGTGTAACTTTCAAATACCAATATTTTATACGAATCAGAAATTTAAACAAACTTTGGCTAAGCTTGATAATAATACTTTTTGAAAACGACACCAACTCATGTGATTTTGTATTGATGTCTTCCTCAAAATCAACATTTAAAGTAGTTTGGATCATTAAAGAACAAAGATCATTAGCCACAACGACGACATCTTTGATGTTGTCTTCTTTCTCACCAAATCCTCCTTTCTCGATAAATCCTTCTTCTTCCTTAATGACATCTTCGATATCGGTATCATAAACTGGCATCGATTCTTCTTCATATTGATCATCATCAAATGTTGGAGGTTCTTTATAATTGTCATCCGCCACATCATTATCTTCCCATTCCTCATCAATAAATAAGTGTCTTTTCTCAGCCTTCTTACACTCCGATTGTCGATGACCAGGTTCACCACAGTTAAAGCATTTCAAACCACTACTTCCAACCCCCTTAGAAACTGGTCCAGTATTACCACCACCCACTTTTGTCTGATTGGGAACAAACCGAGAAGTCACATTACCCGAACCAGAACTACCACCTGTTACGGCAGGAGAGGACGAACTTCCCACCCGTTGGTTCTGTTTTTCAAAAGCTAACGCACGTTGATATGCATCAGAAAGTGTCACCGGACCAAACATATTAACAGAATCCATGATATAGACTCTTAGACCACCAATTGTAACGGAGAGACAAGTTGATCATCAGTCTTCTTGAATATCATTCTTGACAATTAGTTGTTAAATTCGTTGTTGTAATCTTCAATAGGACTTAGTTACCTGTTTCAGAGTTTGATAACCGTGGTTCATCAACGTGGTTGGTTTATGAGAATAAAGTTTTCCCTCAATAACTTCTTCATCTTCCTCTAACGCTTTCCAACCGTCTTTCTAGTCAGTTTTAATTGCTGCCACCATGCGGATGCCCTACCACGTAGCTTGGTAGCGATCAATGAAACCCTTTTGTTTTCTGGAACATCTTTGAATTCAAACACCTCTTCAACCTCGACAAGCCAATCAATAAATCCTTCAGGGTTCAAAGTATTCCCATCAAACTCAAGAATATTGACCCTCATTCCAGATTCCCAACGCCTATTATCCTCCCATTGATTTCCGCCACACCATAATCTCCCCATTCATTAGAAGATGAACAATCACCCTCAAAGAATGGATTTCCTAACACTTCATCTTTGCTTCTCCGACCGTTACGATCCTTACATCTTCTTTGATTCATCATATCATTCATTCGATTAGAAAATTGATCAACAAACTGATCTAATCGCTCCTCTATTCTTGCCATAATACGCTTATAGACATCATTAATATTCATGGTTCTCCTTGGAGGCATCTTAATCAGGAAATTCGGCTCTTGATACCAACTGATGTAGTAAAAATAAAGGAACACACGTATTGACGTAATTAAAAAAAGAAGAGATACCAACCTGATGTAGACTAATAACAAGATAACACAAATTGGATCTGTTAATTCACCCGAATACCAGAAACAATCTTCCAACTATCGTTGATTCAAAAAGAATACCGATAATTAGGCAAACTCCAACAATCGTTGATTCAAACGAATACTGATTATTTAGAGAATCTTAGCAAAACCGCCAAGAACAAAGCAAAAGCAAAGCTTAATTACCAATATCAAAATATTAAACCATATATAAAACCATATTCTACACCAAATCCTTGCACCTCCTTTTATAAGAGAAGGAGTGCTTACATGTTTTCCTTCTAGGGTGATGTGAGATATAAGATAAATATAAACATAAACTACGAAATTACAAAAACTATGAAAGCATGAAACATGACATATGGTGAAGGCATAATTGCATCATTCTCCCCGCATCATTCTCCCCCACTTGAAAAAACTCGTCCTCGAGTTTGCCTCACTTGTCCTTTGTAATTGTAGAATCCAAATTTATATCCCCTGCATTAAATTTCCTTTCTTTATAATGACTCGACCTCGAACCTTAATCGTCTTAAACCCCAACTTATCATCCATGGGTTTAGCTTTCAAATACCCTTCTTGATATTTTTTGCCAATCAAAATACTAACATCAACCAAATTACCTTTTTGCGACCAAATTAACTCATGAGGGTTTGAATCTATGTTACTGTTATATTAGTGCATCGGTTTCATGAACTTAGAGTAATTGTAATCATTGTTTTATACTCACATGGATATTTACTGTGCCTTGAATAAAGTGGCAATACATACTTGAAACATTTTGGTGACATTAAATTGGTCATGCATTCTTTATAAATCTTTGGGATAAGATTGGTACTTTTGGTGACATAAAATGTGTCGTGCATTCTTTATAAATCTTTGGGATTTTTACATGGTACTGTGATGACACAGTGGACAAATGCATTCATTTGAAACTTACATTCATATTTAAACTAACCTATGAACTCACCAACTTTATGTTGACCGTTTTAAGCATGTTTTTCTCAGGTGATATAGATACTTGGCTTACTTGAAGTGCATTGGAGTCTATACATTCAAGTTTTTCATGGTGATGCAATTATGGGACAAATGTTATATCAATTTCAAGGAAATTAACGAGATTATTTTTCAAACGACACATTTAGAGGTCGTTCTCTTGTATCTAGCACTGTGTATTATGAAGTAGCACCCCAAGTGGTATTCCGCTGCATTGTGATTTTTTTTGGGGTGTTACACCATAGGACTAATACCTAACCTTAACCACCTTATAACTTCATTTACACCGTGAGTTAATTTGTTGTTGGGTATAGTGATTGAAACCATAAAACCTTTTTAAAATCAGTCAAAGTGTTTGATACAGATCAAAACATTTAACACTTTGAAGCTTTCATTCTTATGAAATACTCCCCTACACACGTGCATCGATATTCAAAATTGGTTTGCACATGGATGAAATAGTCGATTGCACTTAAACTCTTGAGTATGATAAATCTCTTAGTATTTTTAATACTAATTGATTCAAATTTGAGACACGAAAAAGATTTATAGGGAGAAAATTATGACCACATATATTCCATGAATTATTGGAATATTTTTTTCTTGCTCCCCCTCAATTTCACACATACGACACCACTTATTATACAAGGATATGACATTGTAAATTCCATTTGAAATCGAGATTGAGAAACTTTTATATGTTATAAACAAAATGAGAAAGCTAGTTATGTCAAAGTGCGTTTATATCTAGAACGGATGGTCACTAGGCCACTAGCATGGTTTTCGATTTCTCTAGACCGGATGTGCTTCGATCGTTGGAGCGCTTGTCGATATATACACACTCGTCGACAACTATTTTTGACATTTAATATGTTTCACTTGTTTAAACATTTTGAAATATTTTAGACACACAAAATAGACATGTGAGAATGCGTCTACAAACATTAAAGGGTTATTATACAAAAATGTTACTAAAGTTTACAAGAATGTTCGCCTAATTTACTAGAGTTTCATTTTGTTCATCTAGGTTACCTATGTTCACAGGTTGGTTAATTAGGGTACCCAACATTTATATAAGTTTCACTAAGGTTACTAAGAGGAGGGGTGACCGGTTATCAACCCGTATCCCATGCCATATGAGCCTGACACTTTTCCACGTTTATTTTCCACTACCCCTATATTATAACCCCCCCCCCCCAATTTACCGTCTTCCATATTATTATTTCTTCCAAATCAAATCTAGGGTTTGCTCCTATACCCTTTCTTCCACAACCACTTAAACAATGGACCACAACATGAACATCCTATGTGGTTGTGATGAATAAGCAAGGTTGTAAACATCTTGGACACAAAATAACTTCATAAAAAGGTTTCTTGGTTTCCCCAATTACATGGATCCAACAAGAAATTGTAAGTTTTTCATATGAATTGATGGCCCATTACCAAATCGTTGGTATCAAGCAACCATACATTTGAATATGATTAATGCACAAGAATATCTTCTTTAACTTAACAATCAACACTCTCGATCTACCTTCTACAATAGGGTGTTGATTGTGGTGATTATTAGCATGTTGCTTATTAGGTTTCTTTAGGTTTGTGATGTAGACTAAAAAACAAGATAACAAATTAGATCTGTTGATTCACCCGAATACCATAAACAATCTTCCAACTATCGTTGATTCAAAAGAATACCGATAATTAGGCAAACTCCAAAAATCGTTGATTCAAACGAATACCGATTATTAAGAGAATCTTAGCAAAACCGCCAAGAATTGATTAAAGCAAAGCTTTATTACCAATATAAAAATATTAAACCATATCCTACACCAAATCCTTGCACCTCCTTTTATAAGAGAATGAGTGCTTACATGTTTGCCTTCTAGGGCGATGTGGGATATAAGATAAATATAAACATAAACTACAAAATTACAAAAAATACGAAACCACAAAACACGACATATGGTGAAGGCATAATTGCATCATTCTCCCCGCATCATTCTCCCCCACTTGAAAAAACTCGTCCTCGAGTTTGCCTCACTCGTCCCTTGTACTTGTAGCATCCAAATTTGTATCCCCTACATTAAATTCCCTTTCTTTATAATGACTCGACCTCGAACCTTGATTGTCTTAAACCTCAACTTATCATCCATGGGTTTAGCTTTCAAATACCCTTCTTGATATTTTTTGCCAATCAAAATACTAACATCGATCAAATTACCTTTTTGTGACCAAATTAACTCATTAGGGTTTGAATCTATGGTTTTTGAAAAATCAACACTTAAAGTAGTTTGTATCATTAAAGAGCAAAGATCATTAGCCACAACTATAATGTCTTCTATATTTTCTTATTCCTCACCAAATCCTCCTTTCCTAACAAATCCTTCTTCCTCCT
Organism: Tanacetum coccineum; assembly: GCA_026074375.1. NCBI lineage: Eukaryota > Viridiplantae > Streptophyta > Magnoliopsida > Asterales > Asteraceae > Tanacetum > Tanacetum coccineum. The sequence goes on along the minus strand of BQNB010012287.1, from coordinate 71,323 downwards.
CAATGACATCTTCAATATCGGTATCATAAACCATCATCGATTCTTCTTCAAATTGATCATCATCAAATACTGGGGCTTCTTCATAATCGTCATCAAATACTGGGGATCCTTCATAATCGTCACCCGCCACACCATAATCTCCCCATTCATTAGAAGATGAACAATCACCCTCAAAGAATGGATTTCCTAACACTTCATCTTTGCTTCTCCGACCGTTACGATCCTTACATCTTCTTTGATTCATCATATCATTCATTCGATTAGCAAATTGATCAACAAACTGATCTAATCGCTCCTCCATTCTTGTCATAATACGCTTATAGACATCATTAATATTCATGGTTCTCCTTGGAGGCATCTTAATCAGGAACTTCGGCTCTTGATACCAACCGATGTAGTGAAAATAAAGGAACACACGTATTGACGTAATTAAAAAAAGAAGAGATACCAACCTGATGTAGACTAATAACAAGATAACACAAATTGGATCTGTTAATTCACCCGAATACCAGAAACAATCTTCCAACTATCGTTGATTAAAAAAGAATACCAATAATTAGGCAAACTCCAACAATCGTTGATTCAAACGAATACCGATTATTAAGAGAATCTTAGCAAAACCGCCAAGAATTGATTAAAGCAAAGCTTTATTACCAATATCAAAATATTAAACCATATCCTACACCAAATCCTTGCACCTCCTTTTATAGGAGAAGGAGTGCTTACATGTTTGCCTTCTAAGGCGATGTGGGATATAAGATAAATATAAACATAAACTACGAAATTACAAAAACTACAAAACCACGAAACACGACATATGGTGAAGCCATAATTGCATCATTCTCCCCACATCAGTTTGTTAAGCTAGTATGGCAAGTTAAGTTTAAGGTTCTGTTGGTTGTTAAGGTAGTTTGGTAGGTTGTGGTATGATGTAATGTTGGTTTTTTATGGTATAAGAAGTTATGTTTTAGAGTTGATGTGTGATACAACCCTTGTTTTTATCTAAGTAATGAAATTATTAAGTTTCTATGTTTATATTTGTTTGTTTATACATCACTAATAACATCTAATACAAAATAACACAACATAAGCTTACACCAAATAAACTGATACCATTAATCCATGACCCAGTCATCTAAGATTACACAACATAATGTTAGGGATCCAAAAGACAGTTTTAACAAGTTACTTTCGTACATTAGAAATTTTTACCACATAACAGAATTGACAGATGTACAAAATTGCCTAACATTTGGCAAGCCAATCGAAGTCAAACATAACAACTAATCTACTTCAATGACATCCTCTGGATCCAATCCTGGTCCAGGTGATGGTGGCTTTTTAAACTTTAATTATTTGATCCTTTCTTTTTCTCTCCTTATAACCATTGGTTCCCGCACTTGGACTTGTTCTTCATCTTCATGCCTTGGTTCTTCATCTTTATGCCTTGGTTTTGACTGGGTTAATGCAATCTCAGACAGAGATTCAGACTGAGCATGGATAATGCAAGCTTCTAGAGTAATTTCAGGTGGACATGTATGTTTAGGAAGACCCATACTATTCTGCAACTACAAAAAAATTGACATTAAATTAAGTATTGAAGGTATAATAAATAAAAAAATTAACATTATAATGAGGGAAACTTACCCCAAACATGGTCTCTCCTTTAACAAGATCCAAGACACCCCAAATCCTATAGTCCTAATACCACCAAGATACATCCTTGACTTTGATCCATCCCCTCTTCCTCTCTGTCTAACAACCTTGCCATTGATGCTCCTTAGTTTGTTGCTGCTGCTACTACCAGAGTGATCATCTTTATTGGTTGACCTTTGTTTTCCAAGGGATCCACCACCCCTTGTCCTCACACCACCACCCCTTGTCCTCACACCACCACCCCTTGTCCTCACACCACCACCCTTTATCATCACACCACCACTTTACAATTCTGGTGTATACATCTCATAGCAAACATAAAACCTACTAAAGTAGTTCTTACCATCAGGCATTGAATCAACACTCATCCTACAAGTTAAACCAGGGTAGAGTTAAGTATCTCGGAAGAATATTACCACAACATTCCATAATGATCCTCTAAACAAGTCTCATATTATTGTAAAGCTTTCATCTTTCCCCTTCTAGCTTGACTTACACTAACCTTGCATTTATATTTCTTTAAGATTAAATCAATTATCTCCTTAACTTTGGTACAAGGATTGATCATTATCTTTTTTGTATAGTTTCTAGCAATCCAATTACTTGTGATTAAGGTACCATATTCATAAGTCCTAGAACAGGCATGCTTATCATTCAATTTCTTTATTTGAAAAGACTTTTCATTTTGCATCCAAGATGCCCACAACCTGAATAGATAATTCTTATCCTTCTCATCTCTACAACATTTAGCCAGAAGTATCCTTAGGTTATTTACTTCATAATATAACTTGTAACCATTAGCCAAAGCATAAAATGCCAATGGTCTTTTTAGTTGATCAGGAGACTCATACTTTTCACCTAAAACATGTCTCATTAACTTCCATTTGATAATAGGATCATGGATTGGCTAGTGATCACCTAGGTTATCCTTAACAATAAATATTTTTCAGTAGAGCTATCTTTTTCAGCGTACTCATCCCTAGGTAACCCATTGTATATCATACTCAGAAAGTTAGCATCAAACATTTTTTTACTTTTTTTAGGTGCAAGGTCTGGTTTTCTAGTCCTAGCATCATAAACTTCTTCTTCACCATCAGATAAATGATCAACCCTTATAGTGTCACTCTCTTCACTTTCACTATCAAACTCGTATATATTATAATCACCATCTAAATCACTATCACTATCATCATTTTGTTCAACATTGATGGCATCATGTAACTCAAATACAGTGTGAGACACATATATATCTAAGACATTACCATTTTTACCACCTAATTCAACACATTGAGATAAGTCTTCATAATTTTTTAAGGTTCTCAAACCTAACTTTAACTCTAAACCATGAACGTGATAAAAAAAACTATTTGATATCACTTGAACATTCACTAACTACAAGTTTGACAAAACCAACAAAGTCCAATGAAGTCATATCGACATTTAGAATCTCATTTAAAATTTCATAGTCATAAGAAAATGGATCCCTTACAAATATACCTCCATGATGAAATTGTATGAGATAAGTGGAAGATGATGATAAAGATGCCATCTGAAACAAGATAATTCAATAACAAGTGTTAATTTCAAGAAATCGTAATTTTTATAGAAAACCTAATTATTTTAACCTTATTCACAGTTAAAAACACTTCAAATGAATAGTTATGAAGCAGATCGTACCTTGTTGGGAAGATGGCAACCCTAAATCGAAGTCAATTATGAGTAATTAGATGAATTGGGATTTGATGGGGATGTGTGTATGATTCTAGGGTTTGATAAAAAAAATGGGTATGAGATGAATTGGGATTGACCCTGGGTATAATAAATTAAAAAGTTAAATATTAAATAACTCAATAAATAATTTGGTATATCCACGTAGGATTATAACCGGTGATAATAAGTTGTAAAATTGTAAGTAACGTAAACAACCAGTCACGTGAACATGGGTAACCTAGATGAACAAAATGAAACTCTAATAACTTAGGAGAACATTCTTGTAAACTTTAGTAACATCTTTGTATAATAACCAAACATTAAAACTTAGTTTTCAAAGATCCCCCTCAAAATTTGATCCACTTATAAAAAATGATTCGACTTTTGAAAGTATTGTGAGAAGGGAGTGTTGAACACATAATTTTTAAAGATACCACTTACTAAAAGATACCATAAGTATTAACATTTAAAGCACTTGAAAACTTGTGTTTAACTATATTGAAAAATCATTGTTACTTGAGCTCTAAAGACTTTGAATGTCTTTGATGTGACGTTTTATTTGTGTCAGCTCAAGTCCAAGAAGTTTTAAATTTCTCGTTGTTAAGGATAACTGTGCGTGATTCACATTCTCCTTTGACATTATGGTTCGGGTTGCAATCTGAAATTGATTACAAGCCATTGTGTCTCGAGCTCATAACTTTGAATGTTTTGATTAATATGCTCAAGACAAAAAAGACTTCTCTTTTCGTTGTTAAGGATAACTGCACTGAAACGTACACCTTCCTTTACGTTGAAGTCTGGTTCATGCACTAAATTGTACACAAGCCATTGAAGAAAATTAAAAATGACATGTTTTAAAACGTTAGAACTCTTGCTCGAAGTTTATTTACACACCCGTGTCAATATTAAGCAACATTTCTAGGCACGTAAATGTTATCGATACCAAGAGACATGTCAAGAAGATTCTTTTTGGTATTTTTGATTTTTTTATAGATTTTGTATTTTGTTTATGAAAGATTTTCTATTTTTGTATTTTCTGTTTCTTGATTTAATAAATTTGTATTTGATTTTTGAATAATTATATACAAGTTTGATGTTTGATATTCAATCAGTTTCCATTACCAAAGCCTTCAGTTCTGTTGGAGTTAAACATCTCATACCAAGTCGGCCTACTAAATACTTAAAACTTTCTTTAAGAGCTTTCTTAAATAGGTCTGCTAACTAGTAATTAGTTCTGACAAAGTACATTTGACAATACCATTTTTGACATGTTCCTTGATGAAGTGATATCGGACAGCAATATGCTTGGTGCGGGAATTTGAACCAGATAGCACGAGATGGGTATGGCTGACTTTGAGTGTCAATACATCGATATGTTATCAAAGTGGAAGCCATAATCTGTCAGTTAAGATCACATCTAACGGACTTGAGCACAATAGGCAGATAGAGACACATACTCAGCCTCGGCTGTTGACATAGCTGTGCTGTCCTGCTTTTCTGATGACCAACTCACTGATGAGGTGTCATTTTATACACTTTTTAGGGTCATTTAACCCCCAAAATCATACAAATATACTCTATTTTGTAATAAATCATTTCTTTTTGTATAATTAGCATTTGGGAAGCACTTGGACGGAATGCACGTGACTTGAGCTCTATTCAGGAAGAAACAAAGCAAACACACAATTTTACAAGCATGAGACCACCATCCTGATGGCGTCGTCAAAATTGGCTAGAAGTGGATTTTTGGATACATTTTGTAACGGTTCAGTGTGTGGAGACGGCGTCACCAAGAGGCATTGATGTGGTCACAAATGCAAGGTAACGACATCATAAGAAGACCTAACGACGTCAGGAGTTTCCAACTGGAAGAAACCCTAGGAAGATTCGGCGGGGTAACCACATCATGAAACCCTAGCGACGTCGTCACGACCCAATTCCTATATATACAAACTGTTTATTTTCATAATTCGTGTGTGGAACTTTGGAGAGCTATTGTGTAGCCATAATAGAAGAATTTTATGGTTTTCTAACCCTTTGTACTACTATAACTCCATGTTTAATTGAAGTTAAGTTTTTTATTCATTAATCATTACAATATGTCCATGTGTTATGTGATTATTTGTCTTTCTTTTCTTTAATTTAACATTTCAGGCTAAATTAATTAGTGTTTGCTTATGATTGCAGGAAACCTAGTTGTGATTTTTGATATTATTGATTCTTCTTAGTGGTGTGCACGTTAGCCATTAAAAACTGGCGGTAATCCGTACCACCGTTAGACGTCTAATGAAACGTGATTAGGTTAGATGAAACCTTCGATCTATGTTATCGACTGGGTTGATTCCTTCTTAAGTATTTAACGCGTGTTGATTTACTATTAGGAGGGAGCTTGTCTGATAGCTAACGCCCGACTAGGTTGTAACATAGAATGCGAACTTGACCAACTCGTTGCTGAATTAAGGGAATACTTATACATTACACTAACGAGGATGACAAGGCAATAAATTAGAGAAAGCAACTAGGGAGTAATGCATGATTAAGTTAGCACGTTTTTTACCTATAAGAGTTCTCGCCAATTTTACTTTTCTTGCATAATTAGAATAGATTAGATTAGTTGTAGTTTAGTTTAAAAACCCCTCCTTCAAAATCCGAGATTTTACTTGCTTTCATAAAATATAGAAATACAAAAATACTCTTCCCTCCACCTTTTGATCTTAGTAAACATACAATTCGAACATACCTCGCTATTCCCCTAGAGAACGATCAAGCCCCCGAGTCTTGCATATACTACACTGCAATGATTAGGTATTTTGCCTACGGGGATTGTAAAACTTTATCAGTTTTACAAAAATCCGCATTAAGTTTTTCGCGTCGCTGCTGAGGAAGAGTCTAGGTTTCGGATTCTATCTAGCTTAGGTCTACTCACAAGATTTCCTATCAAGTGAGATTTTTATTTTCTTTTTAGGTTAGCTTTCTTGTAGTCTATCTTTTTTTCGTTCCCTTTGTTTTGTATCCTTTCCTTTCATTAACCATCATGGGAGACGAAAATCATCCCTGTACTTTAGGAGATTATTCCCGACCTAGTCATGAGGGCTATCAAAACACAATTAAGCTCCCTGAAGGAGACAATGTGTCACCTATGCGATCTGACACCATCCGGTTGGTGCAAAACGGATGCGCATTCCATAGACTTCGGTCCGAAGACCCAAACCAACACCTTAAATATTTTATAAAACTTGTGGATTCACTTGACCTTAATGGTGCAAATAGGGAAAGGACGCGTCTGCGTTTATTTCAATTTTGCCTTTACGATCAAGCTAGAAATTGGCTTGAACGTTTACTCGCGAGGTCCATCTCCACTTGGAAGATCTCACTACCCATTTCCTTGCCCAGATTTTCCCACCAGGGAGAACTACCAAACTTAGAAATGACATCTTGATGTTCTAACAACATCATGGTGAATCTTTCTCCAAAGCTTGGACCCAATTTGTAACATTCCGTATTTTTAGGTCATTTACGACGTCATCTATTTCACTAATTATTATTTTTTCGTACGCGTTCGCTTTTAAAGTTAATAGTTAAGTTAAATCGCGTAAGTTAAAAATTATCGTTTAAGCGTAACCGGAAGCACGTTAATTTATTAACGCTTCAACAAATACCCTCGATTGTACCTAATACCTAAAGTTTTATTAAACTTTAGGCAAATAAATGTTACTTACACTTTTTACACTAGAAATTAAAAGGATACACAATTACTTGCAACTAGATATCATTTTATTTACAAAATACAACTTGTAACTTATAAGATTTATACAATATATATTGGTAACTAGCAAAAGTTTCTAGGAAACCTTCCCCCTAGCTCGGCAACAACAACACAAATAAGAAGAATGAGTCAATTATCTAGTCAATTGGTCAAATGTACATCTTTTACTCATTAAAACCTAGCTAAGCTTGTCACTTTGACTAAGAACATGTAAACAAGAACCCATAAAACCCTCCTCATGTTTTCTTGACCAACTATTAATGAAATTGAACAAGACTTCTCATATAAGATACAAGTAACTAGCTAAGACTTCACTTCCTATACAAACACTTAGAGAAAAATCAAAAACTCTCCCTTTTACCCCATTATAGCTCACGGCTCAACCCCCCTATAAACAATCCATACAAAATTTTATACAACCTATACACATCTACACACATCCATCCTAAGATATTCTAAGGTGTTTCCAAGCATTGGATTACCTTTTTCAAGTATTAATCAAGAAAAGTGAAACTAGGGTTTTATCTTGGAAAGCTAGGGTTTTCATTGTGCAAGCTTTGGATTTCTATCTAAACAAGGGTTTAGATTACTTTGTTCATCATCATCATCCTCCTAAGGTCTTCTAAATACTTTATACTTTTCATTCATGATTTTATGAGGGGGGGGGGGGGGTTTTTACAGTTCCTTATAGTTAAATCACCATATAAGACCTTTAAATATGTACAAAGAGTTTTTACTTATTTTTATGAATTCATACACTTTTTCTTATGTCATGTTGCTATATATATCATGGAATAATGGATGTATAAGTATGTTAACATGTCGTTTAAGTATAAGCATGTTTATGTATAAATTAGGGATTATAAAGTTATTTAACATGTTACAAGAAAAAGTAATATAAATGACTTGTAAATCTTGGACAAATGGAAAATATATGGACTAATGGGCATTAGTATAAGTATCATATATGTCAAAATAGTTATAGGGAATTTTATAATAAACTACTAAGTTTAAAAGTATAATAAAACAAGTTTTTATTTATAAATGAATACACTTGGATAATAAAAGGGTGTTTTAATTTCGACATCATACAGTAGGCATAACCTTTTTATAAAAATAATACGCCTCCCAACGATTCCGAAAAGGTAAGAAACTTGTCAAACGAATTAATAACGAAAAAGTTATGTTAAAAACGAGTTATACGTTAATTAAACGGAGTTTATAAAATAACTTTTATAAAACTTATATCAAACAGCTAGTTTAGTATTTTTAACAAATAATACATATTTTTAGGATTCCAAAATGATAAGAATCATGATTTTTCAATTAATAATGAAGAAGTTATGAATTTCGCGAGTATTCGGTAGTTAAAAGTTTATAAAAATAATTTTATAAACTATGAACAGTAAAAACACTATTCATGACAGAAAGTTATATTTTTGTAAACCTCATAAAATTATAGAACTTTCAAATACGAGAACGTCCTCGAAAGAATCACTAAAAACGGAGCTATAACGAATAAAATACGACATTTACGGGTTTTACGACAACAAATACGATTTAAATAAAACTCATGTCTGGTGTGAACAGTAAAAGTTACTGTTCATCAGGGGACCAAAATTATAAAAATGTCAAATATCGATAACCCGTCTTAATACGAAAAGATGGGCATAAGAAACGCAAGAAACGGATTAGAAACGTGAAAGTTATGACGATTTTACCAAAAGTATGTTTATAAACGTTTTAATTTTATAAACATGTTTTCACTCAAACATTTAGATGGTGATTAGCTATATAGACTTATGCATGGTAGGAGTACTTAATGTGATTAGTACTTATACGACCTTAATTTAAATAGGTTGCATCTGACGATTTGCGTGGCGCATTATCTGTGATATTCTTGTTATTCGCTCACTAAAGGTGAGTTCATAGCCCCACGTTTTACATGCTTTTGTTTTACAAAGTTTTTGGGGTGAAAAACATGCAATGCTTTACAATTGGACACAAGTGGTTAAGTTTCATGTTATGATTACGTGTTGCCTAAGTAGCGATAACCCATATCTGAGCCCATTATCATGAACTGTCAATTACTTCCTTAAGCCACTCATGTACGTTCACTACACGACATCTTATGAGTTATTATAGCCCAAACGATATTTAGATGACTGAGCTTATTCAACAACCATACATAAAGCCAAGTGTTTAAGTACTTATGACGACCTATATTTGAAATTAGGTTCCTCGGAATTCCTTCCGTGAACGCATTTTCCTATTTTGAGATACCTTGTTGATTACCCTGCCTTCGGATTCCTTCGTGACGCATTTTTCTATTGTGAATACTTGTTGATTACCATTCACTCGAGGTGAGTTCATAGCCCCCTTTTTACTACTTGATTGTTTTACAAACTTTACGGGGTGAATTACATTGCTTGTTTTACTATTGGACACAAGTGTTTTTCAAAGTGTATGCTATCCAGATTACTGCCTGATTATTAATGCCTAAGTTACCTTATTGCCGTGAAGTCCCTATTTATCATGAACTGTTAATTGCTATTGTAGTAAGCGCGAGTGTTATGGATAGATCTATCGGGACTGACAATCCCCACCTTTCCTTGGGTTACTAGTTTGATCAAGGTGCATTTAACATTGAGAGGTGTTAGGTTGTTGGCAAGCATCCTATATTCTGATTGGGGCACAAATCTAGTTAAGGCTTCGGGGTCATGAGCTTAGTGCAATAATAAACGTTTTAGACTACTGAATGTGTTTCAGAGTCTACTATTACTTCGATCTTGTGGTCCACCCTTTTTACCGATAAACCTATGATTTCACTCAACCTTTGTGTTGACTTTTAGCATGTAATTTCAGGTCCTAGGGTATGAAGATTGGAGGGGAGCCGTGGCGGATATCAATGAAGACGGATTCTGTGTTTTATCTATATTCAATGCAACTTTTATTATCTTTAAAAACTTAAGTCATCTTTTGGTATTATGAAGCTTTTGTTTAATTAAATATGTACTTGAAATGTTTATGACTTTTAAAACATATGGGACCTAATGTATGAACTCTGATATTTTGCTATGGCATCGAATGAAATCTTGTCTTAAACGTCCATTTATGGTCGTTTCCTATATCTTGATTGTTGTACTTTGACGTAGCACCCCAATGTTACCATTCCGCTGCTACCTGATTTTGGGGGTGTTACAGATGGTATCAGAGCCAAGGTTATAGGGAACTGGGTCATTTTCAAAACCTAGTCTATAACCACAAAGTTTAAAGGTTTTCTTTCTTTCATTTTTAAATACAGAATCCTTCATCGCTATCCGATATCCACGCGCGCGTATTCCCTGATCCTTACTTACTTTTCCGATTGTCATTATTGCATTATATATAATCTTAGATATATAATACTTGGTAAATTCGATCTCTTATATTTTGACATATCAATATCTATTTCTATCGATCAATTATATAAATATCGACTATCCTGATTAATTTATGATTATTTATATCATTCTCCATTATTTTCCAATGTGTCATGATCTGCCATACCTTTTACAAATTTTTTAACAATTTGTTACTTGTGTTGCCAGAATCTCATGCCGCACCAGGAGATTTAAAAGAAAGTTGTTAGGAAGATAGTGGTAAAGCGTTGTGGCCTGAAGCCATTGGAAAATATGAAAGATAGAGCTGACTCAAACAATGTGTGGATCCGGATCAACAAATACTGGAGGAACTGTTGTACCAGAGATGCATGGATGTTCGTATAAGACATTTATGAATGGCAAGCCTCACTCTTTCAAGGGGACTGAAGGTGTAGTCGGACTGAAATGTTTGAGGGACTCTAAATTAGCATATCACATGCTCCTATATGAACTTTTATGCATGTCTTCCGTTTGCTTTGGTTAGAGGCTTTGCTTCCACCCACTTGGTGAAATGTTTAATGGCTATGACCAAGAACTTTAAGCTTCTTGGAGCCGTTGGTAGGAGTCTGACGATGTTGATCCCCCAGTGGCTAAATGACCAAGCATTGTTTACTGTTGTTACATCATTGTTCGGCATCCTTGCTGCTGTAGAGTATGTTTGGCATCTTGTGCGGTCCTGAATTGCCTCTGCCGCATCCCTATACATTGATGGCCGATAGTAACCTTGCTTCGTAACCTTTACAATAATGGAACGAGGTTCCGCATTAATTCCGCATGAGCCATCATGTATTTCCCGTATGATGTTTTTAGCCTGCGTAGGGCCTATACAGCGAGCCATGGTGTTAGGAAAGACTTTTTGTATAGGTTTCCTTTGATTAGCCAATATTTGGGAGCCCTGATTTGAACTTTTCTAGCCTCCTTCGGATACCCCGGTAGTAGGACACTTAACAGTTATTCGAATATAGGAGTCATCCACTTGTCCTCTATTTTGACTATGATCTTTGACACTTCCTTGTTGTTTATCGATCTGTTTGTCAAAACTTCTACTAACACCTCCTTGGTTAGATGTTCGAAGGTTATGGAGGCTAACTTGCTTAGTGCGTCGGCTGACTTGTTTTGATTCCCTCGAATGGGTTGTCTGGCTTCGAAGAGACCCTTAACCTGGTTTACCACCAGCTGGGAGTCTATGAAGATAGCCAGGTATTTAATTTCCATGTGTTCTACTATTCGCAGACCCGCTAACAATGCTTTGTAATCTGCTTAATTATTAGTGGTTTTGAATTCGAACCTTAGGGCATACGTGTACTCCTTTCCTTCATGACTGACTAACATTAGACTGGCACCCGAACCATCAGAGCTTGAGGCTCCTTCAATATACAACTTCCAAGTGCTTTTCAAATTTAGTACTTTGTTTGCTTCTTCAGGTTTCTTGGTCTCTGTATCTTTATATTCTGTGGAGGGTGTTTTAGCTAGGAAATAAGCTAGTATTTTCCTGGTGACAGAGTTACATCCTTTGAACTTTATGTCGTGCTCACCCAGCTCAATAACCAACTTAGCTATCTGTCCTGATTTCTCAGGCCTTGCGAGGATTTTCTTGATGGGTTTAATAGTTAATACCCTGATGGGGTGAGCTTAGAAATACCTTCATAGTCTTCTGGCAACATGGACGAGAGCTAGTATGAGCTTTTCTAATTCTGGGTAGTTTAATTCTCCCCCTTGTAGCACCCTTCTTACGAAGTAGATTGGAACCTGTCTCTTTTCTCTTTTTGCGAGTAGAACAACACTTATACTTTCTGTCGAAGCCGCGAGGTACATTACCAATACTTTGCCTTTGGTTGGAGCTGTAAGTGTTGGTAATATTTCTATAAACTCCTTCATTTTTCAAAAGGCTTCCTGGGCATCAACTGTCCACTGTATAGTCTTCATGTTTGTGCAGCTTTTAAGGGTTTAAAGAATGGAAGTGACCCATCGACACCCTTTGAGAGGAATCGGCTTAGGGCTGCCAGCTTCCCATTAAGGCTCTATAACTCCTTGAGCGTTCTTGGCGGTTTAAGGTTGGTAATCGCCTTAACTTTCAGAGGATTGGCTTTGATTCCTTGCTTGGTGATGAGGTGACCTAAGAATGGACCTTCCTCAGCACCGAAGGAACACATCTTCAGATTAAGCTTCATGTTAATGGATCGAAGCCTATCAAAGGTCTCTTTGTTATCCATCAGCATGTCTTCTTCGGAGGCACTCTTAATCACCATATCGTCGACATATGCCTCGAGGTTTATCCCAGTTTAATCATTCAATACTTTGTCAACCAGCCTTTGGTAAGTTGTTCCTGTGTTTTTTAGACCAAAAGGCATCTTTCGCTAGCAGAATACTCCCTTTCCAGTGATGACATCAAATAACGTCTAAATAATAGCATCATTTATCCTGTCTTTATTGCTTGTTTTATATTATTTATGTAAGATTTGATACTTAATTGCTTATCTTTATTATTATCGGTTATTATTAAGCAATTGGTGAAAGTTAGAGAAAATAGCGTATTTTGGAGCATAAACAAAGAAGTTCGAGAAAGTATGCTGAAACTGATGCATACGCCGTATCATTCTAGACCAATACGCCATATCCCAAGACTTTGACGAATTCAGGACCATTGTCTAACTTTGAAGAATACAAAGTATCCACATCAATGGATACGCCATATATGAAACTTTGGTCAACGTTCAGAACAAGCTAATTTTACTATGGATATTCCGTATTCACCTATGGAATACGGCGTATGTGCGCCCTAACTTCCCAAAGATATCCATGACGAGAAGAACCAATACGCCGTATCCTAAAGCATTTATATGCCGTATTAGGAAGCGGTTAATGAATATTTTGGAATATAATAATCGTGGAGCCCACGCTAAAGACCCTAATACGTCGTATTGGACTTCATCAATACGGAGTATAGACCAGATTTCAGAACTTATAAATAGAAAACCCTACATTGTTTTCAACAAGCTTTTAACCACCATGTACGATTCTCAGATGATTTTAGAAGCCAAGAAGGTCCTACAAGTGCATCCAATCCATAGGAAAACTCATGTAATCATTATACTCCGCTATAAGTGTTCAGTTAGCGTATCATTTTTGTTACTTAGATCATTCGTTTATGATACTGTGTATTGTTATAATGATTATGGGATAATACCTGTAGGTATTAGCCAAGTTTATGACAATATAATTTTTTGATTTGTTTATATCGATTGTTTACTCTTTCGTTGCATGTTAATTATGTTTATCACTTCATACCCGTTTATTGCTTGATTATGTTTTCATCTATCATTCAACTGGATCTAGGATTACAAATAAAGTGCTGTAACTAATCGTTATTTGGGCTATAGGCTAGAGTTTGGGATAGATACTACATACAAATTATCTATATAACTGAATTACTAGGATTACAAATAAAATCATGTTTCTACTTTTGGTTAAATAAATGGTAGACTAAGGTATCTTAGGACTACACATAACGTTCTGTTTCCTTTGGTAGATAAGTGGATTGTAGACTACTAGTATATAGATAACCATTAAGCAGTAAGTTGGTAAAGCCTCGATGAGCTAGGTTTTAATATTGATACCAATATTGTCACCTAGATAGATTATAATTAACGGTGTGAACTTTATGCGGGTTTGGTTGATTGTGACAAGATTAACCATAAAACAAACCTAAAGTTTAGAGAGAAGTACCACCTAGCTTAGGAATGATATACTACCAACGAAAGTAGTACAATCATTGCACACATAGACAATTCATGCATTTTATTAGAATAAACTTGGTTAATACATTTTCCTTACATAAGTGCTTGACCGCTTCTTAATTGTTTGTTTATCTGCTTGCGTCTGTTATTTGCCTCATTTATTAGTTAGATTAAACCAAAACTTGTGCCACTCCCTCAGGCTGAACCCCTCCTCCTTGCGTTAGTTTAGGTTTAATTAGAATTAATTAGGACTAACATAGATAACTAAAATATTGATAGATTAAGTATTAATGCTCACTCTTAGTGATCGACACCCTACTTACCAACGAACCTACAATTGATCGGGTATACTGCCCGTTAGTGTTAGTAATAGGTAAAATCGGCAAAATATAAATAGTAAAACTTGATGATATAATTACCTATACTAAATGACACATCAAGTTTTTTGGGCCATTGCCGGGGAGTAAAATTTGTTTAATACTAGTTTATTGGTATTTTAGATTAGGTTTTGTGTTTTTGGTTTAGTTTTTATTTGTTTGATATTTTATGTTTTAATTATTTTTTGTGTTTGTGTTTTGTTCGTTTTTCTGCTTTTGTAATTCTTGTTGTTTTTCTACTGTTTGAATACCTGATACAGCGTATTCATCTATTTGAATACAGCGTATCCACTTTTCAAAATCAATACAGCATATTCGACATCAAACATCAATACGGCATATTCAATTTACTGAATACGACGTATCGCTTGTCTGATACAGCAGCAGATTTAATTTTCCGTATTTTGTTTTCGTGTTTAGTTTTCTATATTCTCTTTCTTCTAAACTTATCCTACTAACAATTTTCTAATTCCTTTCAGAAGCTAGAATGAAGGAAATCACAATCAATAAATACTTGGTCATAGAAGATGAAAGGATGGCAAAATAAAGCATAAATTTGTCTTTTGAAAATTTGTGGTATTTGGCGGATAAGGACGACAAGGAAGGGACTTATGTGTTTGATATGAATGAATTTCCAGCTATCCAAGTTCATAACAACCTTTCATTCAAAATCCGCGGAGATCGAAGAATCATTGTATCCCACTCTTGATGAAAAATATGATGCTATTGCGTTTGATTTTTCACTCGAACTAGAATTCCTATTAGCATCAGAATCACATATTGTTGTTCCTGTTTGTTCTCTAGACACTTTTGAAGAAGAATTTAAGGTTGAAACCGAAGTATTCGACTTGCTCGAGATCGATGTTGATTTGTTCACTTATGATATACCCCTTGGGACGATTTTCGATGAATTTAGGCGATTAAGTGGCATGAAAAATGATTTGTTTACTTATGAAGTGGAAGTTCTTGAGCCTTCTTATATACCATGTGTTGAACAACCTTATAATGATTCGAAAAATGGCAATCTTGATATTTATGAGTCGCGACAGTGTTATGATGAATATCAGAGAATGTTTGCTGAAGCTGTAATTCTAATTGATGATAGATTGGTAAAACTCATTGACATAACTTTAGAGCAATGGTTAGACCTCAAATTTCGAAGATCATAAAAAGGTTGATAAAGAAATAGTAGAAGGTGTGGTTTCTACATGGTTAATTCAAAGCTACAAGAAGCAATTCAAAGAATATATGGAGATAAAAAGGCAATTAGAGATAAATGAGGTTAACACCGATGTGGAGTGCGATCCAACTAATGTAGATTTTACAAAATGGTTAGCTTCTAAATTTAATAACCATATTACAATGGATTGGTACACAAAGAATGCATTATGGCTTTATTGGAAAATAGGTGATAATGAAGAGTTATTTACTTATGATGAGCTTTCTGATCTTGAGGAGGAGAATGTAAGTGAAGAAAATAAAATTCTTAAAATCTTCAAGATAGAAACGGATATATTCCACTTTGAAACACCTCTATGCAAAGAATTCAAGGAGTTTAATCATCTTCTTCAGATTGATGTTGATGTGCTCACTAGAGATCTACCAAGGTTTAAGACGTATGAAGATTATAAAAATATATGGATCTATGAATGAAATAATGGAATACCATGGGTTGAAGAAAAACCATGGTCAGAATATAGAGTTTGGAAGGAACATACCGATGATATAGATCATGAATGCAAGCCGTTTTGTTTCAAAAGTTGACATGTTGAATGGCCCACTTGTAACTAGAAAGAAGATGGATATTGTAATGGAGGAGATATACCGAGAATGATTCGAGTAAGCAACATGATATATTTTCAAAATTATGAGTGGTATGAAGGACTAGAAGATGGTGATTTAAAAGAAGAAGTTTTAAAAGAAAAAGCTATCTTGGAAGGGTCATAGGGACATGAGAATAGAAAAGGAAAGAAAATTTTCTCTTGGTTGAAAGAAAGCTTCGGTAATTATCACGAACTTGATTACGAGTTAATGTTGAAGCTAGAAAAATATTGGTGGGGAAAGAAAGGAAAGGAAGAATCAAGTGAAGTTGCTTGGAGAAATCATTTACCTAATGATGAGTGGGAGCATTTCGAACGTACAAATCACGTTAAGACCAACACAAATCAAGAATGGTTTGATAATCATGAGCCAATGGAAGATGATGATGATGATATAGGGGATTTAGATGATTACCTGATTCCGAATGATGCACCTTACTATGTTGATGAAGAGGAAAAAAGATTCAAGAAAAGGAGGAGCAAACTACTTGGGATACCTTACGAGAAACCACCAACGTTCAAATCTGAAAAGTTTAAGGTAATAAAATACTCATTCGGGCCAGCGGAAGAATATGTTGCTATTAAGGAGTATGAGTATGATATTTATCTATGAACTAAAGAGAATGTGTCTCACATCTACGAAGAGATTTTTCACAAGAAAGATGAAGGATGGTCCGTGACGCGTATAACGTAGAGGTGAAGGGAGTGTAACTTATAGACTCTCCAAAAAACAAAAGTGCTTGTCGGGAGACACTCGAAATGTAATTTCAATTTTTAAATCAAGTCTGTCTGCCCAGTATGTCGATACGACGTATCCAACCCCATGGATACGACGTATTGAATACCCTGGACACATTATCTTTTATTTTTTAATACTTTTAAGAACTTTATTGTCATACTTGTCAATACGGCTTATTCAGAATTCTGAATGCGGCATTTTTGACCTCTGACCCGTATTAGTTGTTTTTCTTATAGGATCTAATACGGCGTATCTAATAAACTGGATACGACGTATCGACTGTCCTGTGTAGTTGTCATTTTTATTTTCTTATTCTAAACAACGTTTATTAGGAGATACAATTGCTATGGCTCTCTTTATGAATAAGATAAGAATGTGTGTTGTTCGTGTTGGTATTCAGACGCTTTTCACAACACACATTGTTGCTCATATACTTATCATGAAGGATCATACCGAGCAAATCTCTGGGGAGTTTTCGTTCTAATTCTTTATATTTTCTGTATATTATGTTAAATTTATACAACGTGGGCGTTGTATATCTTAAGTGGGGAAAAGAGAATTAGAACGCTACTTGTCCTTATTTTTACAATAATATGCCTAATTTTTGCTTGATTTTAATTTTTTTAGCATGTTTTTGTAAGATTATTAGTTGCGTAACCCGCATACATATCCTTTATTTCCATATTGTGAAGATTAAGCCAATTATGTTTCTCTCATTTTACCAAAATTCAACAAATATATAAGTGTGCCGGTGATTGTAGAACTTGGTTTGGTGTACTATTCGAGACCACCATAATGAATATTATTTTTATAATTGGAGTGACCTGTTTAGATTGGTAAATTTCTAGGATTAAACCAAATAGCATATTCCGTTTACAAATGTTATGTGATATTAACTAACAACACTTTTTAGATAACCCCCATTTAAAACTCTTTTGTTTCTCTCATTTTTTGAGCAAGATACCCTTAGAAAAACCTTCTGAGCCATTCCTTTCGTTTCTTACACCATTTAAATATGTTTCGTTACACCTTTACACCTTAGCCTACCATGTAGATTAAAGTCTGTGCTTGGTTGCTAGTTGCTTTAGTGTAAAAGTATGTACTTCCTGTGTTCGTGTGCGTGTTTCTTATCTTTGGTTAGGTCAGGAATTGCACATTGCAATGGGAATGTAAAAGTAGTGTCTTTTTTTGTTTTTTAC
The DNA here is from genome assembly GCA_026074375.1 of Tanacetum coccineum. NCBI lineage: Eukaryota > Viridiplantae > Streptophyta > Magnoliopsida > Asterales > Asteraceae > Tanacetum > Tanacetum coccineum. Next base: position 52,897 of record BQNB010012287.1, on the reverse strand, counting down.
TACTTTCACTATTATTTTTATTTTTGAGTCATGAGCGTTATGGAATTATTATCTAGATTTATTATGATCGTGAAGTGGTAAAATTTTACACCTTTATTCATTTTCTAATTTTCGAAAAAAAATCGAAAAAATACAAAAATACAAAAAAAATGTAAGAGAGAAAAAAAGGAGAGGATTGTGAGATAATCGGTTTATCTAAACTTAACCGATTTTATTATTTATGAGATAATTGATTATTCGTTGGTACGTGTTATAAACCAATGATGTAGGTTGTAAGTTGGTCGCAAAATTAACCAACTATGTATTTTTTGTATCAAGTGGTAGATATCGCCACTATTGTTGTACTGTATTATGGATGAATGGGAGTTGGATGTTATGGGAACACCAACTAGGTTTGTTTTTATGGATGATTAAGACACCTTTCAGTCTAATTCACGCCTACCAAACAAAGCGTGTGTTTTCCATGTTAAAGCGTGAGTTAGTCGGTGATTTGTGTTTTTTCCAAGGTTGTGGTCGGGAAAGTAGCTAGCAACACTATTGTTTATTGTTGAACTTAATCAATTTATTTTGTTATTTTATTTACACCAATTATACATGTTTCCCATGCCTAATCCCTACCTTATATCATTCTTCATCCTGACCTTTGGTTTGCTCGAATGAGGGAGGGATTTGAGCAATCACATGTGTCTCATTCATGGATTTGAATGTGTATGTGTGGTTTTGTCACCCTTATTGGTGTAATACTATTAATAAAGATTACTTAATCCTATTCTTTAGCTTATTCGAGTTAAAGATTTGAGCAATCACAAGTGTCGCGGTCATGGATTTGGGCATGCATTTGTGGTTTTGTCGCCTTTTTGAAATATTGGTATCAATAGAGATTAAAAGGAGTGATCAACCCTTAAGCCTTTTCATATTCACCTAATTTATCTTTTTAGACTTGTTACTCCTTAGCTTTAGTAGTGGAGATGTGTATCCTTGCCAAGCCTATGATAGACTACTCGTGACGACTAAGCAATTAAGGAAACTACTAAATGTTACCACATAGATTAGTTGAGTGATTTGAGTGATTTCATTTCCTATTTCGTGAGGTGTTTGGTTGTGCACTAGTAATTGAATGAAAATGCTTAAAGGAAAAATCCTAGACATTCGTTTGGGATACATTTTCATAAGATATTCTAAAGTCTACTTGAGGACAAGTAGGATTCAAGTGGTGGGATATTTGATGACATCATATAACGTCTAAATAATAGCATCATTTATTCCGTCTTTATTGCTTGTTTAATATTATTTTATGTAAGATTTGATACTTAATTACTTATCTTTATTATTCTTAGTTATTATTAAGCAATTGGTGAAAGTTAGAGAAAAGAGCGTGTTTTGGAGCATAAACAAAGAAGTTTGAGAAAGTCTGCAGAAACTTATCCATACGCCATATCAGTCTAGACCAATACGCCGTATCCCAAGACTTTGACGAATTCAAGACCATTGCTTGAATTTGAAGAATACGACATATTCACATCAACAGATACGTCGTATATGAAACTTTTGGTCAACGTTCAGAACAAGCTGGTTTTACTCTGGATACGTCGTATTCACCTATGGAATACGGCGTATGCGCGCCCTAACTTCACAAAGATATCCATGAAGGGATGACCCAATACGCCGTATCCTAAAGCATTTATATGCCATATTAGGAGGCGGTTAATGAATATTATGGAATATAATAATTGTGGAGCCCACGCTAAAGACCCTAATACGTCATATTGGACTTCATCAATACGGCGTATCGACCAGCTTTCAAAACCTATAAATAGAAAACCCTACATTCGGTTTTCAACAAGCTTTTAACCACCAAGTACGATTCTTAGACAATTTTAGAAGCCAAGAAGGTCCTGTAAGTGCATCCAATCCATAGGAAAACTCTTGTAATCATTATACTCCGCTATCAGCGTTCGGTTAGTGTATCATTTTCTTTACTTAGATCATTCTTCTATGATATTGTGTATTGTTACAATGATTATGGGCTAATACTTGTAGGTATTAGCCAAGTGTATGACAATATATTTTTTGATTTGTTTATATCGATTCTTTACTCTTTCGTTGCATGTTAATTATGTTTATCACTTCATACCCGTTTATTGCTTGATTATGTTTTCATCTATCATTCAACTGGCTCTAGGATTACAAATAAAGCTCTGTAACTAATCGTTATTTGGGCTATAGGCTAGAGTCTGGGATAGATACTACATACAACTTATCTATATAACTGGATCACAAGGATTACAAATAAAATCTTGTTTCTACTTCTGGATAAATGAATGGTAGACTAAGGTATCTTAGGACTACAAATAACGTTTTGTTTCCTTTAGAATTTAAGTGGATTATAGACTACTAGTATATAGATAACCATTAAGTAGTAAGTTGGTAAAGCCTAGATGAGCTAGGTTTTAATATTGATACCAATATTGTCACCTAGATAGATTATAATTAACGGTGTAAATTTATGCGGGTGATAACGCTCAAATTATAAAAATTTCTATATGAGTTATTGATGTGCTGTCGTTGTATGGTATATTATACTGATTCAAGTTTTAAATTTATATTTTGCCGACTCAACCAAAAATAACACTTTAACGGGCAGTGTACCCGATCGGTAGTAGTTTCGTGGTAAGTAGGGTGTCGATCACTGAGAGCGAGGTTAAATCTATCAATTTAATTAATATCTTGGTTATCTAATCTATGTTAATTCTATTCTAATCTAAACCTATGTTAAACCTATGTCAGTCTAAATCCTAATTCTAATGGGAAAAGGGGGGTTTTCAGCCTGAGAGACTGGCACGGTTTGGTTGGTGACTACAATCAATTCAAGACACTGTTACCCACGCAAGCTAATAGACAAAAGATAAAAGAGCGGTCGAACCTTATATAAGAAAACTGTATTAACCATTATTAATCCGATTAGAACGTTGGTTTGTTTATTAAGTGCAATGATTTCTTCTCTCGAGGTGGCATATCATTCTTAAGACTTAGGCGTTACATCATCCTAAGACCTAGACACATTAATTCTGTCACAATTAAAGCATCCGCATAAAGCATCCTTATTTGCTGATTATAATCTATCTTAGGGATTAAAGCAATGGTGATCTTGTTAAACCCTAGCTCATAGAGACTTTACCCACTTACCGCTTAATGGCAATCTATACACTAGTAGTCCACTTGTCCAACTATCCAATGGAATCAGAACGTTATTTGTTGAATTATCTAGGTCACCTGCTAGTCAACACGATCAATAAACCATCGGCAATATCTAATTAACTAGTTAAGCCCGAAGCGTATCCTAGACACAGACTTAGAAGGACAATACTTGTGTCACTATTGATCTAGATGTATAAATTACTATATGGAGAGCTATCCCGGACTCTATATCCGCTTGGTCTACTTTACTAGATCCTGTTGAATGATAGGTCGCATACAAAAGCGCGTAAACAAGTATAAATTGATAAACATAAACAAGCACTCAACGATAAATCAAGAAATTGATATAAACAAATACCAAACATTCAGATCTTCATAAAAACATCATAATAAATACAAGAGTAATAATTTAGCCAAGGTAAACTAACCAAGTTAACAAATGATACCAAAAACTGAACGATTAAAAAAGTATATGGAATTACACGATGTCTCCTATGGAATTGAATACGTTGCTCGACCTCTTCTGCTCTTTTTCTCCTCTGAAAATTGACTTTTGTGGTTTAGGTATCGAGAATATGATTTAGCACACTTAAAACTCGTTTTTGAGTTTTCTATTTATAAGGTCTGGAAGTCGGTTGAATACGGCGTATCCAATGGGTTGGATACGACGTATTGGGGATTTCTTGGAGTAGGGACCACGTTTGATATCTTCCAGAATATTATATTGATTCCATATCTTGAATATTGTGTATTGAGCTTCTCTGGATACGGCGTATTGGTCATTGATCTTTTGTGGTCTTTGGTGAGTGCGGGCACGGATACGTCGTATCTTCTTGATGGATACGGCGTATTGGTCTTCAGAATAGTAATCTTCAAAATATCTTCATTTAAGCTCCAGAATGCGCACCATTTGCTATTTTTCACAAATTACTCCATAATTATTGCAATTCTCAAATATAAACGATTAAGTAACAATTCTTTGCAATAACTATACAAAATGGGTAAATATCATGGGATAAATGATGCTATAAAATAGACGTTATTTGATGTCATCAAATATCCCCCCACTTGAATTCTACTTTTCCTCAAGTAGCCTTTAGAAGTTTACAAAAATATATCCCTAAGGATATTTTTTGTTAAAGCACTTTTTCGATCTATTACAAATACACAACCAAACACCTCACGAAATAGGAAGATGAAAACACTTAAATCACTCAACTAGTCTATGTGGTAACATGTAACTAATTCGCTCAATTGCTCGGTTGTGATGAATATTCTATCATAAGCTTGGCAAGGATACACATCTCCACCGCTAAAGCTAAGGAGTAACAAGTTTATAAAGGTAAATATGGGTTTTTGTATGGAAAGGCGTACGGTTTGATCATTCTACAATCTTTCACCAGAAGTACCATTCCAATAAGGCAGCTGAAGCACACAACACACCCGAATCGCCGGGATAAACATGAGTGTTCGATCACATCCCTATTCGAACTTAACCAACGGTTAGGATGAAGAATGATATAGGGTAGGAACATTCTAACTTTCACCAAAAGTCGTAAACCAATAAGGTACAAGACATGCATACACACCCGAATCGCCAGGATAGACATGCATGTTCGTAAGAATCCTTGTTTGTGTAAAACCAGAGGCTAATCATTAAGTGAGAGGGAAGTAAATTGTTGTTAAATAAAAATCCAAATAGAGTAAGACTAAGATATGAGTTGCTAGACACTTATTTCCCGACCGTTACCATTATAAAAACACAACTATTTACAACGTCTTGATCATAAATCAAAAACATAAACCTCCCAATCATAACGGTCAACTTCCCAATCATCCCAAAACTTTACATACTCTACAAGGTAAGTGGCGATATCTTCCACTTTGTACAATATTTTACATTGTCTATTTTTTGGACGTATCGACGAATAATCGATCCTTCGTGTGATTCCTTCGGTAATTGCGAAACGATTATCTTCAAACTTTCTTTCTCTTTTTGTATTTTTCTCATTTTTTCTCATTTTTTCTTTTTTTCTTTTTTATTTGCTAACTATACTTCAAATCTCGGTGTAGTTTCACCATCTTCATGATCATAATAATTTTAGATAATTCCTTCGGTAATTTCTTCGTTCTTCGATTTCATCAATAATTGTGACAGTAGTAAAATCACATGAGCTTTGACTATTAATATACATTCCCATTTACACTATACAAATTTCCAACCACACCAAAGATAGAAAATGACACAAGACTCAGGAAATACAAAATTTACACTTTAAGCAACTAGCAACTGTAAATTAAACTTAATCTAACAAGGTAGGTTAAGGTGTAAGGGTGTAACGAAACAAATAATTGGTGTAAATTCCTAAAGGATTGGCTCTACGGGTTGTTATAGTGGATCATCACTCTAAAGATGAGAGTGGAAAGGGTTTAAACGGGAGGTTAACTAACCGGTGTAGTTAGTTAATAAGCAACATGTAAAGCGATTTGGTTGTAATCCAAAGATTTACCCAATTTAAAACAAGTTACTTCAGCTAAAACAAGTACTTATCATTGCGGTCTCGAGAGTGATTATACCAAGGCCAAGTTCTAAAGGTTATAACATCACCGCAACACTCATATTTTGTGGAATTGGGTAAACATTTGGAACGAGGTAATTCCTCAAATATCTTCCAAGGGTTAATTGTGTGGCGGGGTTATGTAACATGTAATTTCACAAAAGTATGCTTGAATTCTTTTTAAATTTGAGCATAATTTAAGCATTTTATGTGTGAAAAATAGGACAAGTAAACATTCTAATTTCATCCCCCACTTGAATTATACAACGTCTCATTGTATATATAAAACATTAAATACGGGAATATAAAAAGAATTAGAATGAAAACTCCCTGATATTTGCTCGGTAGATTCTCCATGTTGCGTTTATGAGCAAGAATTCGTGTTGAACAGCCGTCTTGAGATTTCAAGACTCCAACACTTCAAGATCTCCAGATTTTGTAAATTCTCAACGTCGTCGATTTCCTTTCACGAGGTCCTGTGTAAATTCTCAGAAAACAAATGCAATTCTATCTCCGTGTATTCGTTTGGTTAGACTCGAAATAATAACCTAAAATTTTACAGGAAGTTGATACGCCGTATCCATTCCCTAGGATACGTCGTATTGATACCTGTATACGCTGTATTCATTTAATGAATACGTCGTATAGACTGTGCTAAAACTAAAGACTGGATAACATCCAGATAGTCAATACGCCGTATCCATGGGGTTTGGATACGCCGTATAGGCAGTCTGGGAAGACAGACTTGATAAAAATTGAAAATACATTCCGGGTTGTCTCCCGGCAAGCACTTTTGTTTAACCAGTAAAGTCTTTAAGTTAGACTTGCCCCAATTTTAATCCCTCCTTATAAAACCATTTGGGTTCGAACGGGATGCCAAATGGCACATACAAATTCTTGATTATGAAAATAAATGACATCCCTTTGTGAAGATAATTACAAGTCACAATTTTAACATTTAATTCCTTGATAAAATTTTCAGTTTTGAAAATTTTATTAGATGTATCGTGACTTTTTTCCAAAAGCTTATTTGACCCATGTGCATAGGCACCAACATTCGTATTTATTACATTATCCCCCAAAGACTGTTTGATATCGATCTCATCATCATCATTGTCCTTATCCGATTTTGAATCATCAGGATAAATTACGTTAAAATGAAATAGATCATTAAAGTATAAAACGTTTTCTTCCTCTTCATCACATTTGGACAATGATGTTTCACTTTTCAAATCAAATTCATCGATATGTTGAGGATTTAAAATAGGTTCAGTTGAGAAATCTAATTTAGACGTTTGAGCATCATTGTAAACAATGGCTGGAAATTCTTTCTCAAAATCTTTAAAGTAGTCTAAATCATCTAATTTAGACGTTTGAGCGTCATTGTAAACAATGGCTGGAAATTCATTCTTAAGATCATTAAATAAGTCTAAATCATCAAAACAACTGACCGTAGGCTCGGGTAATGGAAACGAAGGCATATTGACTTTTTCATTATCATTTTCCGAATTCGTTTTCGAATTATTGGCAGAAATTATTTTATGAGAAAATGAATTTTTATCAAAAATTATCGTGTAATCTTCATCGTCGGATTCGTCAAACGATATTCTAAAGTCAATTTTATTGTCGTTAAGAGAACTTACCGTAGGCTCACACCAAAGTGTTGCTTCAGATGTTAACGTGTCGTTAAAGACTATAGTTGGGAATTCAGTTTCAACAGATCCGAGGTCGTGAATGTTTTCATTATCCCATATCTTACCATACGTAGCAGTTTCCCAGTTGTACACCTTACCACGCCTACGAGCTTTTTCTTCCTCAAGCCTGATGTATTCTTCCATAGTTATGTTGGGGTCGTCCATATTTACCTGTAATAAATTTGCTAGGAAAGAAAACTATCAAAAAGGTTAATACGCCGTATTCAGTAAACTTGTTAGCCTCAATTTATTGAGTCGAACAAGGAAGCTCGGTCACTCTACGATGGAGCTTCGGTCTTTAATTAGTTAATGTTGTAACAGGAAAATATCGGGAATCGGGCTCGATAGATAATCTAATATTGTATATGTTTCGGGTTTAATCCCAAACAAAACCCGAGCCCGGGTCCTAGTTATATATCCCGCGCGTCACATTAAATGTGTAGGGGTATATATATATATATTTAGATATTTTCTAAAATATCTAAATATATATATAGATATTTTCATTAGAAAATATCTAGTTTTTTCTAGTTTTCAAATTTTCACAAAATATATTTTTTCTTTTCTCTCTCAACTCTCTCTCTACTCTCTCTCTACATTTCGCCTCTCTCTCTATCTCTTTTCTTGGTTTCGTGTATCGGGTTATGAAGTGGAAGCATTAAACGGGTTCTACAATTGGTATCAATCGCCTCGGGTGGATTTCGTGGTTTTTTTTTGTTGTGATAAGCTTATACGGATTCGGCAGTTTCGTTGGGTTATTTGTGGCACTCGGTAAGCATTTATTTTGGGTGTTGCAAAACGTTGGCAACGAACGAGTGAAAAAAAAAAGAGCGGAAATTTTCGTGAAGAACGATCGAACAAGCTAAAAACGTATCGATCGAACTAGTGGAAAAGCGCGATCGAACGAGTGGAAAAACGTATCGATCGAACGAGCGGACCGAACTAGACGATCGAACGAGCGTGATCGAACGAGCGTAATCGAACGAGCGTGATCGAACGAGCGTAATCGAGACCGAGCTGTGATCATCGATACGAGCGTGATTCGAACGAGCGTAATCGAACGGGTGTGATCGAACGAGCGTAACTCTAAACGAGCGTGATTTTTCGAAACGAGCGTGATCGAACGAGCCCGTGAGATCTCATGCTGCTTTCGGAACGAGCGTGATCGAACGAGCGTGATCGAACGAGCGTAATCGAACGAGCGTGATCGAACGAGCGTGATCGAACGAGCGGAACTTTTGATCGAACGAGCGGAATTTTTGGACCGAACGAAATTTTTTTAAAATTTTGTGTGACGAAAAGGGTTTCAGTAAAACGGCCATAACTTTTGATCCGTAACTCCGTTTCAGGCCCGTGAGCTCTCAAAACGAAGAGAAAAACGAGACGGATCACGCTGTAACCAGCCTTTGGCAGGTTAAGGATTTTTCGAGGCCCAAAAAGCTTGTTTTCTATGAGAAATTGACACTTTTCAGTTTTTTTTGGAATTTTTCGCCGCTGATTCGCAACCAATCATTCACGGTTTTCTATTGATTCTGTAAAATCCCGTTAATTCATTTATCGGTTTTAATCATAGACGTGTAAAATCCCGTGAACGTGAATTGCTTACAAAACCACAACTTTATCACATCATATCCATTTAGATCCAACAAATTTTCCCCACTTCTTAATTCATAATAATCATTCATATGTCTTACTCTAGTTAACCACATCCCTCAACAGGAATTTTCTGTTGTCAAGCAGAAATACGATGGCTACTCACAAAGATGTCTGTTAAACTAGGTCACAATTTGAAAGGTGATCAAGAGAAAACTAAGGTTATTTCGGATTTAAAGGTTATGGAAGAAAGACATTGACACGCTGATTGAAATGGGCAAAACAATAAAGTTTTTAAATGAAATTCTTTATAAACGCAGTCAGTCAATACTGACATCACATGTTTGACACCCAAATGCGCAACGTATCATGGTAGATCTACCTTGCAAATCCAAAGTACTCAAGAAAGCAAATCTGATAAGCCTCAGTTTTGTAAGTAGATTCCCAATGATACTTCTGACCTGCAAACAGATTTGCCCCGATGGGGGAAGACACAGTGACTCTTGAAAAGAGAGATAGATCAAAATTGGATAAAGAAAAAAGGTGAATACTTATAATTACACTTATCAAAAACAGTCTTTTAAGAAACTTTAAACCACCATCCAAAGCCTATCTTGATCAGTTGGAAACGCGCTAAATGACAGTTAGGAAGACAATGTGGAGAAAAACGTTTGTTAGGACAAATCCAAACCATTGGTAAATAAAGTTGGGCTTTCTAACATGTCTAATCTCATTAGTAAAGTTAGATCTCTTTATATACGAATGACAAACAACTTTCAATCACACTTTAGAAAAATTGGTCAACAAACTTGGTATAATCATACTTAGTAGTGCATTTCCTAACCCACTGCTAAGAGTATGGAAGTTTTGATCAAATCTTATTTAATTTGCCTCTTTCAGACATAACTATACTCGGGACAGTCATTGTGTTTATTCATGAACTCACAAATGGATATGAATGACGATGTGGGTCCGTTAATTCCCTTGAAAAGGAGCTTGACGAACTTGATCAGAAAAGGCTGATTTTTCAATACATATATTTGATCTATTCTCCGAAGAGTGTGTGTCTAAAGTGTTTAACATGTTCATATTTGCATTCTCTGTTCTGATTTAATGCTTATACTGAATGCGCAATGCTTATAATCTTCATAAAGTCAAAGAATGGAAAGTCTTGCACAAGCTTTGAAACAAACTGAATCTGTTAACAAAGAAGTTTCAATTCTTTTTCCATAAACATCACATTTACATAAACATACTACTCAATCCATCCCAACTTTTCCTCCTCTCTCCCTCATCACAATTAACTTTCTTTTCACCATAATCACACATATTATTTGTTAAGAAAAGTTTTGCTAAACTTGACAAAAACACTCTCAACTTTCTCTTGGAACTTCTTTACAACATTGATAATAAAAGATGAAAAAACAACCAGTTTTGCTGTAAAGAAATGCTTCCTAATGTATTTTTTCGGGGTATCAAGAACGTTGAAACATATCATGAAATACAAGATTTGATAAAAGCTCAAATCAAGATAAGAAACATTCGTGATAAATGGAGTTAAAGTAAACTCATTCTGGTAACAAAAGGAAAGTCTGTGGAAACTCTGTTCTGATAAACCATCTGTTGTTCGACAACAATCGCTCATCGGATCCTAAAAACCATCAGGTTTTAGGAAAACCGACTCCTTTTTCAAATTCTCTGAAATGAGAAGTTTCAACAAAACAGTCGGTTCAATAAAATAATGTGTCGGATGGTTTATGTAACCCACCCCCCCCCCCCCCCCCTGTCACTCAACAGGAGTTTGCCTCAGATAATGAAACCAAGCGGTTCGAAAAAACAAATGTGGATTAAACCAGAATGTATAGAATTGCATCCACCACAACAACAAACTAGAAACACCACAGTTGCCTCTTGCTAAAGGAATACTAATCCTCACATGTCATAAATCTTCAGGGTTATTCAACACTACTATTGTTAGCAGACCACAGCTTAAGTGCTAACAGGTGAAAAGAAAAGGTGTGCCCAAACATTAGTCAAGTGAAGTTTAAAAAGAAGGAAGTAGAAGACCATCATAGGATTTCTAGTATTTCTAAGAAAACAAAGTCTGTAACTGCGTGTAATGACAGTTCAAACTCCAGAACTTCGAATGTAAATGCTGTTTGTGCTGAATGTGGAAAATGTGTGTTTAATTCTATTCATGATGCTTGTGTTTCTCGATCTTGAAAGAGTGAATTGCTAGAACTAAGAAGCCTCATGTAGTGCCTATTAGTGCTAGTAAACCCAAGAGAAAAGCGAACAAATCTGTTGCAACACCCCATAAGAAAACAGTTGCATCAGATACCACTATTCAAAAATCCAAGAGTTACTATAAGAAGTTGTATGAGAATACAAAACAGGAATGGAAATGGTGGATAGGCTAGAGATGTTTCCATCATGTTCTATTCATGGTCACAAAGCCGTAAGGACCAATAAGATATGGATGCAAGATTTGGAGTGATGAGACATCAGCATGTAATTAGTCCACTATAGACTTGTCTCTAGGATAAATATGTCTTGAAGATATCAAATTCCTTAGGATCCAATTTGTCCAATGTTCCATCGTCCTCTAACTCTCTTGCAGATTGTACAACTCATCCTATTCATTGTTGACTCTGGATGCACAAAGCAGCATGACGGGCAATCTCAAGCTGTTGTGTAATTTTGTGGAGAAATTTCTGGGTACTGTTTGCTTTGAAAATCTTCATGTAATGACGTTTGGACAAAACAGTTCAAGCCTCGGTCTTCACGTCAGATGATGTTTGAGCAAAGCAGTTCAAGCCTCGGTCTTCATGTCAGAGTTTTGAGTCTCAGCAGATCATGCCTCGGTTTCATTAGGATTGATAATCTGTTCACATCATTCAGAGCCTGTTCTTCATCAATGGACTTCTGTTCATAACAGTTCTGAACTCGGAATTAAGACCACAGCAATGAACCGTCAGTTCAAAGTGGTTCCAAATGTTGTTTCCTCTAGCTGTCAGACAGCTACATCACCGACAAGTGTTGGGAATTACTATTCCACCATCATATAGCAATGCCGAGGACAACTCGTAAATATATACTTATCAGAAAAATCACGAAAATTTTTCAAAAAGAATCATTTCGACATGTCTCTTGCAATCGATCAACATTTACGTGCTTAGAAATGTCGATTATACATTGACACGGGTGTGTAATGAAGTTCCGCGAGAGTTTGCCAAATAGTTTCAAAAAATGTCATTTCTATTTTCTAAATGGCTTATGTGCAAATATCCGTACATAACCCAGACTTTCAAATAAAGGAAAGTTAATACTTATCCTCACAACGAGGAAAAATTAACGTTTCTCGGGTCTTGAGCTTTTCTTACATGAACATTCAATTTCTTTAGCTCTAACGAAATGGAGTAGTGTACGTTTCTGTGCGCTTACCCTTACCGTTAGAAGAGAAATCCTCTAACATATTGTTTTTCAAAAAGTTGAACAAATTTTTTCAAGAATTTCTCGATGACATTCATAATCTTTCAAAATGTGTGTTCAACACTTCCCATCCCTCACAATTGTTTTCAAAATGACAACAATTTTTCAAACTTGTCCTATTATTGAGGGGGAGTTTTTCGAAAACATAGGTTAATTGTTTTTGAATATTCATAACAAAGACCATTCTTATGTATTCAAAACAAATTTTCAAACAGTTCCAAACCTTTCATGCTGAATATATTTTTTCTCTCACGGAATTTTAAGACATATTTTAATCAAAGGGTATTTCAAAAACAAGTGTTTATTATTTAATATAAGGGGAGAAAATGTATTTCAAATATGATCTATTCGACTCAAATGTGCTGAAAAGGTTAATGGTTCTATCTTTATACCAACAAACTTCTTAATTCACGACGATTCTGAAGTCATAAGGTGGTTAGGTTTGAATAAATCCTTGATCCAACCCAGAACCGGAGGATATCTACCAAAGAATAATCAAAGATCTAGAAATAGCAGTCTTAGGTATGATGGAGATGAATGTATATGGGAAAAATGGCCGACTAAGATTGAGTTACACTGTGAATATCACAACTAGGTGTAGTAATGACGTCTTGGTATGCATTGAATGCGTTGATGAATTCAAAACGAAATGTAGATAAAGGGTATAACGAAAGAGCCCTCCACATACTTAGCAGAAACCACCCGGGTCAATACATATGCTATCAGAATCAGTCAGATGATTGCTGGTATGAAATCTGACATCATGGACCCAGTGTTGGCAATGCACAATACCTCTTCACAGCTCATTCGAGGTTTTCTTAACAGAAACTTGTCTCATTTGTCACGGAGATACACACGTTATCTATTGACATCTCAATCCGAGATTGTTGTATTGAAAAGGGTGGCAATCTGCTCCAGCCTTGAGTACTAAACCAAAATGCACTAATCGCGTCTAAGCCATGGATCAATCAAAGTTTCGTTAGGACCCATTCCATTTCAAACACTTGTTGAACATCATCAGGTTCACAAGCTGTTATCAAGAGTCCTACGCAATATCATTGTGATATTTGCCAGAACATTCAGAGTGATACTCTTTAGTATTTACAATGACGAATGGAAATCCTTCCAGTGTCATCATCAAACAGCACTGCGGTAGGTGACTTGCGAGATTCTATATGAATCAAACTTGTGACAACTGGATATCGATTTGGTCCAGTAAATGAATTGACGGTTGATGAATTTTGATAAAAACATGACACGTTGATTGATTTTTCAAATCAATTTTATCGTTTATCACTAACGTAAACATGCAGGTCAAACGGTGGTAACGACAACCTCAATCCCATTCAAATGCTCAATCTACGAAGTCATACTATCTAGAAAGCTCAAGATTTAAAGACAAAGACTTCCGCAAACTCTGATTTAAAGCTTTCAAGATAATGCAAAAGTATGAGTATGTTGGTCAAAGACATAAGATCGCAAGATGGCAAAGACGATAAAGACAATGACAAAGGCTCAAAGTCAAGATCGCAAAAAGAATGAAGAGGTAACAAGTTTATACAAATAACTGAAGACAATGACCCAAGAAACCACTCGAGCTTAACGACAAAAGCAAATCTCAATGATTCATGAAGAAGTGTCATCAGAACTCACTTCGGGGGAGATTGTTAGCCCTAATTTTATTGAGTCAATAAAGGAAGCTCGTTCCTGTGTTCAAGACCCTCCTTCGGGGGAGATTGTTTAGCCCTTCAATTTATTGAGTCGAATCAGGAAGCTCGGTCAACTCTACGATTTTTTGGGGGTGGAAATAGCTTTTATTTTTCGGTCTTTAATTGTTAATGTTGTAACAGGAAAGATATCGGGAATCGGGCTCGATAGTTCAATCTATATATTGTATATGTTTGGGTTTAATCTCAACAAAACCCGAGCACGGCGGTCCTAGTTATATATCCCGCGCGTCACATTAAATGTGTAGGGGTATATATATATATTTAGATATTTTCTAAAATATCTAAATATATATATAGATATTTTCATTAGAAAATATCTAGTTTTTTCTAGTTTTCAAATTTTCACAAAATCTTTTTCTTTTCTTTTTTTCTTTTCTCTCTCAACTCTCTCTCATCTCTCTCTCTAATTTCGTCTCTCTCTCTATCTCTTTTCTTGGATTCGTGTATCGGGTTATGAAGTGGAAGCATTAAACGGGTTCCTACAAAACTGAATACGCCATATTGATGATAGAGTCGAATATGCTGTATTGGTTTGAAAAAAATTATATGCCGTATCCAATAAATTGAATACGTCATATTGAGTATTCGACTCAGAGAGTTACAATAGACTGTAATAATGTACACAAACACACCAAAATGCAGAAATCTACATTGCGAAATCAAAGACACAAACAATACACAAATAGCAAATTAATCTAAACTAAATAACACTAATCCTAAGGGTTAGATCTAATCTAATGTTAAAAACCAAAATATCAAATTAAAATCAAGATTTATTTTCACTCCCCGGCAACAGCGCCAAAAACTTGATGTGCTGTCGTTGTATGGTATATTATACTGGTTCAAATTTTAAATTTATATTTTGTCGACTTAACTAAAAACAACACTTTAACGGGCAGTGTACCCGATCGGTAGTAGTTTCGTGGTAAGTAGGGTGTCGATCACTGAGAGCGAGGTTAAATCTATCAATTTAATTAATATCTTGGTTATCTAATCTATGTTAATTCTATTCTAATCTAAACCTATGTTAAACCTATGTCAGTCTAAATCCTAATTCTAATGGGAAAAGGGGGGGTTTTCAGCCTGAGAGACTGGCACGGTTTGGTTGGTGACTACAATCAATTCAAGACACTGTTACCCACGCAAGCTAATTAACAAAGGATGAAAGAGCGGTCGAACCTTATATAAGAAAACTGTATTAACCATTATTAATCCGATTAGAATGTTGGTTTGTTTATTAAGTGCAATGATTTCTTCTCTCGAGGTGGCATATCATTCTTAAGACTTAGGCGTTACATCATCCTAAGACCTAGACACATTAATTCTGTCACAATTAAAGCATCCGCATAAAGCATCCTTATTTGTTGATTATAATCTATCTTAGAGATTAAAGCAATGGTGATCTTGTTAAACCCTAGCTCATAGAGACTTTACCCACTTATCGCTTAATGGCAATTTATACACTAGTAGTCTACTTGTCCAACTATCCAATGGAATCAGAAAGTTATTTGTTGAATTATCTAGGTCACCTGCTAGTTAACACGATCAATAAACCATCAGCAATATCCAATTAACTAGTTAAGTCACGAAGCGTATTACTAGATACAAGTCTTAGAAGGAAAATACTTGTGTAACTATTGATCTAGATGTATAAATTACTATATGGAGAGCTATCCTGAACTCTAGATTCGCTTGGTCTACTTTACTAGATCCAGTTAAATGATAGGTCACATACAAAACCACGTAAACAAGTATAAATTGATAAACATAAACTAGCACTCAACGATAAATCAAGAAATCGATATAAACAAATACCAAACATTCAGATCTTCATAATAATGGCTAATACCCGAAGGTATTAGCCTTCAAACGTCATAATAAATACAAGAGTAATTATTTAGCCAAGGTAAACTAACCGAGTTAATGAATGATACCAAAAACTGAACGATTACTAAAGTATATGGAATTACACGATGTCTCCTTTGGAATTGAATACGTTGCTCGACCTCTTCTGCTCTTTTTCTCCTTTGAAAATTGACTTTTGTGGTTTAGGTATCGAGAATATGATTTAGCACCATTAAAACTTGTTTTTGAATTTTCTATTTATAAGGTCTGGAAGTCGGTTGAATACTATTGGGAATTTCTTAGAGTAGGGACCACGTTTGATATCTTTCAGAATATTATATTGATTCCATATCTTGAATACGGCGTATTGAGCTTCTCTAGATACAGAGTATTGGTCATTGATCTTCTGTGGTCTTTAGTGAGTGCAGGCACGGATATGCTTCTTGATGGATACGGCGTATTGGTCTTCAAAATAGTAATCTTTAAAATATCTTCATTTAAGCTACAGAATGCACACCTTTTGCTATCTTTCACCAATTACTCCATAATTACTGCAATTCTAAAATATAAATGATTAAGTAGCAATTCTTTGCAATAACTATACAAAATGGGTAAATATCATGGGATAAATGATGCTATAAAATAGACGTTATTTGATGTCATCAGTTATCTGTTCTTTTATGTATATATATATTGGTTAATTATAAGAACTTTAGATACTTAATCAAGTATATTTGCTATTATAGGTTCATGGTACGTGTTGTGGAAGAAAATGAAAGAATACACGAAGATTTGAAGCTTAAACAAAGAAATAACTCAAGTTGAACGCTTCCCGACACCTGTCCATTGTTTTGGCCATAACTCGGTCATACGAACTCCATTTTAGTTGGTTCAAGTGGCCACATAAAGAGAATTAAATTATCTACAACTTTGATTTGGTCCAAGAGCTGAAATTGCCTCAAGTACGACGTACTTTTAGATAAGTGCGGCGCACTTTTCCCCCGTTAGCAAACTATGGCGTACTTCTAAATAAGTGTGGCACACTTTCAGTCTGATGCAGTAAATACGTGAATTTGGCTCCAAAATCGACCACATACATCCCTAACTTAGTCCCCAAGTATTTCTTAGCCTATAAATACCCTCATTTATGCCAGAGAACTTCATATCTCACACACACATTTCATTTTAAACTTTACAACAATTTAGACAGGGAGAAATTGGTGATCTAGGCCTAATAAACCTTTGATCCAAACCACCCTTGGTAACACAATCATCATAACAAGTAGAATCAAAGTTATGAGAAATTCTTGGGGAATTTGGTTGAACTTGCTTGTAGTTCATCAATATTCCCAGGTTTTAATCCATCCAAGGAAGTAGTAGTGAAGTGTAATTCGAAGCTATAAGCTATTGTGACATAATTGTTCATAGTTTTTGGGTTTACTTTGAATATAATAAAGTTTTTGTTGGGAAAACTTGTAAAATCATCAAACATTTGCTCTTGAAGTTGGTATAAATCTTGTTTATCTTTTGAATATGATCTTTACTAAATTCATGATGAATGTTATGTGTTTTGTTACTTGCTTGATTATGAAGTAGCTTAATGTTTGTTTGGGCATAATGCGATCTTTGATATGATGTGTTTGGATACTTGTTTATTGAATTGCTAAAACATATATTATATAAGAATAAAGGATGAAAGGGTTCTTTTATATATGTGTTCTATCATTTCAAAATATATATTGGTTATAATAACTTATAAAGGTCGAAAAGATTTGTTGTTATTAATCGATATAATCACTAGTTACATTTAAAGGCCGAAAGGATTTATAACTTGTGATATCTTTATTCTCTAAACTTATAAACACTATCCTAAACATATCATTGTCTTAGTGATCATTGCCTAAACAAACATACTTTAATCATTTGTTTGAATCATCTTTTAATCGATTTCTCTATAATATTCAATGTATGCACGTTTGGTTAATTTGATCCGTGACAATCATTTTAGCCTTAGCACCTTAATTATAAACTATGAAAACTTTAATTCTCTTGGGACGACCTGGACTTACCTAAGCTATATTACATACGAAAGGGTATACTTGCCCGTGTTGTGTTTTTAGTCAAAATTCGTATTTCTAGTCTTATAAATTTAAAGCTTGTAAAAACACACATCAAGTTTTTGGCGCCATTTTCGGGGAATTGTTTAAGTCGTTAGCAGTTTGTTTGATTTATTTTGGTGCTATTTTTTTGCTTTAACGTGTTTAATTTCTAAAAATATTCCTTCTGTGTCTGCAAGTAAGGCGCACATTTTTCTTTGTGCGTCGTACTTCCCCTTTTTCATTTGAATATTTGCCTCGTAAAACCTGCAAGTATGCTGTACTCACTTTTGAGTATGCCGTACTCACTTTTGAGTATGCCACACTTTTTGTCTGTGATTGAACTCGTTCTTAACTGATTAAGTTCAGTGCAAAAAAATCCCAGAAAAACCGGCGCACTTTTTCTCAAGTGCGTCGTACTTATCTATCTGATCTAAAAAATCTTTTATCTAGTTATCATTATTTTTTATAAAATATATCTAATATATATCTAAAATATATAAAAATATAAAAAGTTTATTATTAACTTTATTAAAAATGGGAACCGGGTCAACCCAAATACATTTAATGAGTGTTGGGTCGACCCGCCAGAAACCACCATTTACCACCATGCCCGCCTGAAACTGCCACTCTCGCCTGAAACCCGACCCAACCCGAATATAATAAATGTTAATTAAACTGTCTCTCACCTTCTCTCTCACTTCCACCACCATGCCTCTTTTCTCTGAATCTTCCCCCACACATACGTCTTCTCTCTCTCTCTCTCAAACCAAACCTACCGCCCCTTCTTTCTCACAGATCCACATCTCTCTCTCATCACATCGCTTAAAACACACACACCAAATCTGTCTAAAAACATACAAAACTTCCGTCATCTATATAACCCACAATGATGATGATATTGTTACTACATGTGGTATCATCTAGATAGTGATTCATCATCTCCCATAATTATTAAAAAAAATTAGCCACCAAAAATAATCGGCATGCTGTTGTTAATTTTTTTTCGGGTGAAGCCAAACACAGTAACATAAAATCTACATGCAGTTGTTAGAATTAAGATGAAATGCTAAGGTGGGTTATATTATCTTAATTAATTAACCAGACTAATAAGTTAATCTTGAGATTTATACTTTTCCTCTTTATGATTAGGTTTTTACCCAATTAGTCTGTCGTTAACAGATTGTTGCAGCATGATGCGCCGATCATAATGATTGCTCCGGATATGGCCACATGCTGTCGTTTCGGTGGTACTTTCTTCCTTTCGCTTACTTTAGTTTGATATTGTTTATGGGTTTTGTTGTACTAAAGTTGGTTTTGTTTTGTTATTTTCGAGTTTTATAGGATGGAGATGAAGATGAAGATGAGAGAATGACGATGAGAGACTATGTGTATGGATTATTAATTTAGTTAAAAATTGAAACTTTATTTGAGATAAAAGTGTGGTTTGAATGTTATGAAATATGTTAATTTTGGCATCTTTTTAGGTATGCGGTTGTTTGGGTGAAGCTATGAGAGTGTGGGAAGAAATGAAGGATATTGGGTTAAAAGCAAGAATAGCAAAGGAGGTTGAAGCAAATCATAAAAGAATTCAGAAAGAGCTTGAAAAGAAAGATGTATTAAGGCGATAGGTATTTATTTTCCCTCTCGATTCATGTTGGTGTGTTGGGTAATGGGTCGAGATAAGTAATCTAAAAAATGTGTCAAAATACAGGTTGATTATTCAAAGTGCTTAGCACATTTTTTGTTTTACGTTTATGAACTTGAATGCGTATAAGTGAACCCTTGGTTGTAGCGACCTCTGTCAAAGAATTTCATATATATAAACGGTTCAGCTCTTTTAGACATTAAATGAACTATGATGATCGAGTCATGTGTAAACGGTTCAGGTTGTGTTTTTTGTTGTGAAAATTGAATTGAGGACACACTATGTTTGGATTAGCTTATTTTGCGCCCTTATTTGAATTTCGGAAAAACCACTTTTTAGGCTTATGTCTGATGTCAACTTATCATCTTAAGGTTATAAGCGGGAAAAAGTGGATTTACTTAGCATTAATAATCAAGTATAGAGCAAAAATCCTACCTCTGGCATGTTTGTTAACAAATAATATCGGCATACTTCTATATAGCTTTATCCAAACAGACCTTATATTTCATTTGTTGATTAATCTTTCATTGTGACCATAATAAGGTTAACACATATGCAAACGAGCTAATATTGATTTTAAGAAATGCTCATGTTAGAAACTTGGTAAATATATACTCTAAACTGTCCAAGCCCACTTTTTTTAAAAGTTTATCAAGTCACCTTAACATCTTATGATATGAAGATGTTATAAGCTTCTACAGTGACGTGTTTGACTTTTTAAAATTGTGAATTGAAAACAAATAGTGTTTTACTCTTTTTTATAACTGTGTTTATATGTGTTGTAGGAAAACCCATAATTATTTTGTCCAAAACGAAGGTGAGAATGTTTCAAGTGACACAGCTAGCCATTCAACCATGGTTATTGACAATATAAAGAACCGTTTGATGAGCACCACAAAGGAGCTCAAGTTAGTTCTCACCATGCGAACAGAGGTATGCTCTTACCCACTTAGTGGAAATTATGAGCTCATTAGATGTTTCTAACTTTCCGTTCATGTTAACTATATTTTTTTCATATGTATAACCTTTTGGTCTTTGGGCTGCAGAACTTGAAGGTCCCTGTTTTAGGCGCAGCAGACGAAGCATAAAAAACAAAGGGTTTTTCATCATTTTCTTAATACTATACTCTAGGTTAAGCTTATTTGTGGGCTTATGAGCTTATTTTACTTCGCAGTATATTTCAAAAGCCCTAATTTCCCAGCTTGGTTTGAGACTCATGGGTCTATATGAGTTTATTATTACATAATAAGCTTATCCTTAGAATAAGCTTGAAGTTTGGGCTTATGAAATAAGCTTATAAGACCACAGATAAGCTTAAACAGAAACCCTTATAACATGTTTAGTTTATGTATTTTTAATTGTTATCTAATAGTATAACTTTATTTGTTACAGCTACAGGTTGGATATATATTTAGTTAGGGTTTAGTTATGGTTGCTATTGGGTTAAAGGCTTTGCGTTTAACAAGAGCGAGATACTGCGATTTGTTAGCGAAATGTGATATGGTTACGGAGGGGAATAGTTTTAGCCAGAGTGGGGGTAGAAGGAATATGAGCCGGAAGTCGATGAAGAAAAGTAAAGGTGGGGAGTATGGTGGGACGAGTGGTGAAAGCTATGGGCAGGATGGTTATTCGGAGTACCACGATGGGTTTGCTGCACCACATATGTCATTTTTGAGGTTTGAATTATTCTTTCTCCATTGTTCCAAAGGTAGTTTCAATACTCATGCCTGACAAATAAAGCCAACCCAAAGAATTGGTATTTCCAATAAAATTAAAAGTTTTGAACGCTAAACCAAACACCCTCTTTTAGCTTCCTTTATGTGTATTAGGAAGTACTAGCATTTATTTAAAAAACAAATTTTCTAATTGCATTGTCTTGAGTATGTTACCATCATCGTTTTATAGCGTTTAGGGTTTACCACAATATAATACAATGTAATTCTCGCATTATAGAGTTTGGGCCTTTTCCTGAAAATTAAACCGAGGTTGGGACTGTAAAAAATGGTCCTTATGTTTTTTGTCTTTAAAGTTTTATGTACTTTTGACTGTATTAAGCTCAACCAATTGTAGTAAACATTGCCAGCCTAAATGCTTAGAACATCTTTAATTGTCATTGTTGTATAACGTCTGTGGTTTTTGCTGTTACATTGCAGAGACACGACATGATCAACAATGTAGATTGTTTTGGGGATGACAAATAGTTTTTTCACTCTGTACGTGCTTGGTTGAAAAGATCAATAACACCATGATATTTGTTCGGACTAAAATAAGTGATTTGTATGTTTTTCGTTTTATTATAGCCTTATCACTTATAACCTTAATGGTTTAAGTCAGCATATGGTAATACACTTAGTTGTCTGTTTCAATGTTGATGCACTAATGTAATTATGTAAGGGCATATCAACTGCGTTTCTGTGACCAAATGGGTAATTGAGTGCCGCAGCGAAGTTACCTTTTCCTTTATGTGTCATGTAACGAAAAACAGATTGCTAACTGCTTAACATTGTTTTTAAAATATCAGTTTTTTATATAGGATTTATTTATTATTATGCTTATTTGATTTAAATTGTAATATATTTGAATTTGTACTTATACTTTTTTATATAACAATATGTAACCTCTGAAACATGAAACAAACCAATCATCGAAAACAAACACATAGCAACGCCAACTGAAGAATAACTCATAGCTAAAAAGCATACCAAATGGAAGACAACTAAAGATGATTTTACTGGAGGTCAAGATTCTATTTGCAGGTACCTAACAATGCTCCAATACAGGTACCTAACAATGTTCCAATAACATTATTAGATAAAGCAGATTTAGTCAAATTAGCGATCAACTCAAGAGTTTCTTTTTCAACCACTTAAAGAGCAGCCTTATAAACATTACTAGCCTTAGTATGGGCACATGTATATATACATATTGTGATGGTAGTGTAAACAGAGGCTAAAAAATATCAAAAGAGCCAAGTTGCATAATATGTGTAGTATTTAAGTATGTTGGCTATAGGATTTTAGTAAGATATAATTTAAACAAAGTAGCATATACCTAGAGATTTCCAAAGACTAATGGGAAACATGTTTCTTTGTAGCAAAATGATGATTGCACAGATAAGGCCATTTTCAAAAATTACGGCTACATATTGTTTAAAAAAACTGAATTGATATTGATTAATTGTTTCTGTTTTTGAGAAAGCATGAAAGAAAATGCTAATATGACTTTTGAATGTTTATTATATCATATTTAATTTGAATAGATTTAGTGGTGACACTCATCGGTTCAGCACCACCTATGAACCAGCCTATTTAGTAGCAAACAAACAATCCCTAAATGTAAGTCCAACCCACTTTTTTAGCTATTCATTGTTTTGAGCTGTTTTACTATCGCGGTGTCCTTATGTGATTGGATATCTTTATGTAGGCGACTATGTGATATGAAATGATGGGGTGTTGTCTATCAGGTGAAGCGTGTTCAACCCGGGAAACCCTGCACAAAGGCACACGCTGCGGTGCCAGGTAACATTTTTTTTCATTTTCCCTGCACTATATACATTAAATGACTATCGTCATTCAACTTTGGCACTTTTCGTTTCTGGAGGTGATAGGAAAGACTAGAAGCTGAAAGTTGTTGATTATTTCTTATCACTTTTGCATATAGCCAGTTAGTCATTTTTGGTTCTTTATTTGACAATGTATACGTATACATTTAGACATGTATACATTGTGTGGGTGGCCTACGTATATATTGTCTTTATCTAAAATGTAATGTCCGTAATGATTGGCTGCGGTGGTGGATAGACATGGTGCTTGAACTGGACACATTATTGTTACTACGATTAGAGGTAAAAATGTGGAGATAACAGTCCCTCAACACAGGATCAGATTTGCTTTGGATTTTGTGTGGTATTATTGTATTTTTAGCACTATCCGTTAGACTTACTGATTTATTTGTTTGGTTATTCAGGAGAAGTATGGTAAAAAGGTATTGAATAAACCTTTAAACGGCAGATCGAGAAACCAAAAAGTGCCTCAAAACCAGAATAAAGGGGTTGGTCCTGCGAAAGCAAACATGCCACGTATTTGGATTTTGGTTCACATCGAGGTATAGTTGCTTTATTTTAGCTGATCTTTTCTGTCTCGATTTGTGTGTATGCAGATATGAAATTTTGGTGTTTGCAACTTTCACCAACAAAAAGATATGAAGCAGAAATAATAGCCATTTGTAGTTTAACTTGCAATGTGTTTTGCGGTTCTTTTTTTCTGATGAGCTTTCAATTTATAAAAAAAGTGTTCTTATTCTATGGAGCGGGGATTTTAGATGAAGCATGTCCATATAATGCCACGTTTACACTACCTGGTGTTAGTTTATTACATTCTAGGCGTGACAACGGTTTGTAATAGGGTCAAGTAAAACTATGCAGAACCATCTGATCCAGTAGCGATCCAGTAGCAGTAGCAAGAGAAGAAGAAAAGAAGAACGTCGTGATAAATTAATTGGTTTGCTAGAGTTATTTATGGAGATTAACTTATATATTATTTTGGAAATACTTACAATATGAGATTTGCAGATATCCATTTGTATCATACTTTGTTGATTTACTTATTCAAGTATACGTGATTTACACCCGGAATAATGGTCGGGTTCCATTTCGTTTCAGAAATAATAATGTATAAGAATGTTGGTTGAATGATTACTTATTTACATATCTCTGTATATTGATCAGTTCAAACTTGAATTTAAAGAGTTATACAAAGATAAACACGAACCAGTTATCCACCTATGACTGCCTTTGCTTTCCCTCAATCACAAGGCAATTGTCCCCGCGCTTCGCTGCGAAGCGCGGGTTACAAACCTTGTTAGTATAAATATATAAATAAAAATAATTTACTTTATTTTGAATATTATTCTATTAGCCTTAATTACATAATATAAAAATGTCTTTTTGAAAAATACTTAACGTAAGTATAAATCCACAATCTTGGGGAAAACAACTCGCAAATCTAATATTTTGGGAAAACAAATAGTAAATATATATATATATTAAATAAAAATTTAATAACAAAGACTTGTAAACTTAAAATGATCCAAAAAGAATTCATTCACATCGAACCACTCAAATCTTTAACACAACATCCTATCGTTAATGAATTTGTCGTCATAAATATGCCTGAAGAGGATGTCGAACCCCAACCAAATTTACCGCTCCAAGAAATACTCATTTTCGATCCTGATGATCAACCCATGTGGGAAAGTGCTAACACTATAGCACCGACCCCTAATTCTGCCATTGTTCAACCCGACGTTGATTACAACTTTGTTATCAATAGTACCCACGTCAAAATGATTACAGAAAATAAATTCGATCGTTATCTGCGGGCCGATCCGCATGACCACATCCGTTAATTTCTCGCAATCTACGACATGTTCAAATATGGTGAAACTAAAAGCGAAGCTGTCAAGCTTTTGATATTTCCCTGTTCCCTATCCGATAAAGATAAAACATGGTTTAACGAACTTAATAAAGAGTCTATAACATCGTGGGAACAAATGAGAAAGGCTTTTATAAACAAATTCTTTCCACCTTCGTTATTTAACCGTCTTTTACTTGAAATCAAGAGTTTTTCTCAAAACGTATGTGAAAGTCTAACCGACGCTTGGTTACGACTGAAGAGCATGCTTCGAAAATGCCATGGGCATGGTCTGACCAAAGGAGCTATTATTCAAATATTCTATCGCGGTCTAGACGAACCCACTCAGGCAATCCTTGATGGAACTGCTAGAGGAATCTTCCTCTACAAAACTCCGAATCAAGCTTTTTAATATCTTGAGGACAAGGTCCTTTTCAAACTTGATTGGTCCACTAAATCTCAAAATGTACATCATCAAAAATTTGTTGCTTGCGCCGATGGAAGTAATAGTACTATAATGATAATTATCGATTAATGGAAAGTTTAGAAGCTTTAACTATAAAAATGGATTCTCAATTTACAAGCTTAAAAGAAGAATTACAAGATGTGCGTAACAAATAGTATGACCTTAAAGATAACAATGCTTCGGAAAACCGCATGAACGATGACACGCCGATGTGTGGACGTCATGAAGCAAATTACATCCAACTTGAAGGTTATCAAAACCGAAATTCTTATGATTCGTGTTTCCACCAATCCCATCATGATCTTAATGATTCTGAGAAATCATTCACAGAATTAAATAATGATGTGAGAAATAATCTCGAAGATTTCAAAAGTTGTATCCGTAGCATGAGAACTGTTCATGATAAACTTTTTGATAGAGACAATCAATCTAAAACAGATCTTAAAAAATCAATCACCAAATTCTTGGATAGTCAAAGATTTTTGAATATGTTTGTCAAGAACAATGTTAACGATATAATTATAAAAATGAAGCAAAACGAAAAGAATTGCCAAATTATATATAGAAATATGGAAAGAAAGATAGATGAGTGGTTGAAATCACAAAACGTCTCTTTAGAACAAACCGGTAGGACTGACCCACCTCCTCCTCCAGCTCAAACTGAGCAAGTGAATGTCGTATTCACCGAGAGTGGAAAGTCCGATGATTCTTCGAAAATTCAAGAAGACCCACCACCTCCTATCATCGTTAATAATAAAATAAAAAAAGACCGACCCATTAAAAAATTAAAAAAAGGATGCTATGTGGTAAAAACAAAATAATATCTATTTCGTGAGTACATACCTAAAATCCCGTACCCTCAAGCTTTAAAAGTGGATCATTCCCACTTAAACTGTATCGTTAAGGAATCTTAAGTCATGATGATAATAATTGTAAACCTATAAAAAATATATATATATATATATATATCTATATAAAATGAAAACTTTGCAGTTTCATTTGTATGACACACATAAGAGCTCGTGTGTTTCGTACTTGACTACTGTATCCAAAAAGAAATTTAAACGAACTTTGTGGGTATGTTCGCTGGAAACCCTCACAAGACTATAACTCGTCCACTCGGGATACTAAGAGGTTTAAAGGCTTGTTGCATACGCTAAATGTAACCGTGTTGCCTACGAAAGTGCTCTTTGTATTTTACGGTTTTCGTAGTTTTGTTTATTTGCAGATTAATAAATAGGTGGAGCTTGGACTCGTGGTAATATTACACTTGGGGACATATATATTTGATGACTATATTACATATGGTTGAATTCACATGCTTATGTTGGCGTTCGGTTTCGCGCCGTATCTTTCAGAATTCAACCAAGAACTTATGAGCCCCGAGAAGTCTCGTTTCTCTTATATTTATTTTTTCCCGCTTGTCTTACTTTTAAGTTGTTTTCTAAATATGCATATTGCTCAACTTAAGTGTGGGAGAAAATGAATTGGAAAATGAGACTCATTTTTTATGGAACTTATAATTTTGACTTCTCGCAAGATTCCTGCCTTCGTAAGCTCGTCCGCCTCTTTGCATGCTGCTTCCTTTCGTTCCAGAGCCAATCCACGCTTCTTTTGCTTGACCGGTTCAATGTGCTTGTATTCATTCTTTTTATGCTATGTATTGAAGGGATTCCCTCCTACCATAATGATTCTTGGGATCTCTGTCATATCAACATATGTCCATGCAAAGACATCCGCATTGCACCACATGAGGTCTTGTAGCTTCCTCTTGAAACTAGTTGGTAGCTGCTTCCCAATGACAACTGTTTGCTCAGGGTGCTTGTCATTAACAATAATTCTTTCCTTTGCGTCTACACAGTTAAGAACATCTTTCGTAACCTCTGGGATGGTTTCTTTGACCTTCTTCTGTCCTTTTTCCACTTTGTTGGGTTCGTAGGTCGATTCTTTTAATGTTGGCCTCTTCTTTCTCTTGAAAAACACTTCATGCGCTATCTCTAAGTCTTGGGGACAATGATGTATCACTTTATCCTTCTCGGTTATGCTCCATGAGACTTGTACTTGGTGGGATATTCTTTTTACATGCACACTTCGTCATTTATTAACTATTTCTTTGTCTTTTATTCACTTTAGCTAACTAAGAACACAAAACATAACTTTGCACAAATATGAGCTAAAAAACTCATTAGTTTAACCAAATAACATGAATAAACACGGACAACGCTTCTAAAAATATACTCGATTTGAACATTATCAACAACAACAAAAAATTACAACCCAAAAAAAGGCATGTGGCCCAACCCACAACCAAGCGACACCCCACTAATACAAAACGACCTCGTTAATGTTAAAATGGCGTTTTGCACACGCCTAATGTATAATAGGTTAACGGGTTATATAGCCACGTTAATTTTATTTGACCTACATGGCTACATGGTTTTTTTCTCTACAATCTATTTTACTATCATAAGTTTACTTATCACGCTAAAAAGCTAATAGTCATAGAGGAAGTCCTAGATTATGTTATTATGACAACCTTAATTGTAAAGTAACCATAGTATTCTAGCGGTCAGGCATATCTCCCCCAGAGGTATAACGTTCATAAACAGTAGATACATATTTAAGAGCGATCAAGAGTGGTAGACATATATTTAAGAGTAGCTAAGGAAAGAGTAGTAGACACATATTCAAGGTTGTAAATAGCGTGAGGTGTGGCTTGGTGGCATTGCCAAGCCTCAAGCCTTAGAAGCTATAGTGAAGCTACAACGTTTTTAAAAGCGTGATATATAGCGACACAAAATATTTATAAATTTATATATTTATATCATATTTCATATACATAGCGAGTTTATAAAAAAATGTTATACATAAGAAATAAAGTCACAACTAAACTATTTAATCTTCTCAATTTCTTAAATACTTGTAAATAAGCTCAAGTCTTAAATACTTGTAAATAAGCCTAAGTCCAGTAAATCTCATAAAAGCTACAAAAAAGACGCCACGTCGTGCGCTATAGCGCGTTATATCACGCCTTATTCATGTCACGCCTTACGACGACGCCTTGATCTATTTCGTAACGTGGAGGTCACGCCTCGCGCTATAGCTTCGCTATGACGCGCCTTTTAAACCTTGCACATATTTAAGAGTAGGTAGGTAGACATTTGAACTTAAAAAATGTGTGTAAATAATATTTCTATTTTGTAGTGTATAAATTATTTTATAGGTTTTTTCTAACTTGTGTCATGATGACTAATAAGGAAAGTAATATCACCGTGTCTAATTCTTATGCTACCTTGGAAGATGAAAGCGATAAAGATGTTGAAAATGTGTATGATGAAACGGCTAACTTATTTTCTAGTACAAAAATAGGCGAAAGTTCTTCTTTCACGGTTGCTGTTGGTTAGCTTGTTTTGTGTTTAGTTTTTGTTCTAGTTTCAATTTAGTTGTTTCTAGAGTTGTAAGTGTTTATGGCATGTCATAAGCTCTAGATTTAAGAGTTTATCAAGCTGTCTAGCTTAAGGTTAATGTGGTATTTCAGCCACATTTCATTTGTTCTCAAACTTTTCGGTTAACATATTTTACCGGGGTAACCATTTACCAAAAAAAACTTGTGTCGTCACAAATTTAAAAAAATATTAACATCAAGTGACATGTAAATGTGAAAATTTTAATTCATTTAATGCTTCTAAACTTATGCCACTATAAAAAAAACCTTATTTTATATTACTACGTATTATGTACTACTCCTGTTTAATAAAATTTCTTGTCAATTCATCATACAAAAATACAAGGAATCTTCACTCGTATAACAAGTGGGACACACTCACCTTATTTTACGCACTACAAAATCTTCTATAAATTTAGCTTCGCACCAAACTCAAGACACACAAAATGGCACAAACTGACTCTCTCTTGACCTTCAATGTCCGTAGACGTGAACCTGAGCTCATTGCTCCAGCATCACCTACGCCACGAGAACTCAAGCCTCTTTCGGACATTGATGATCAAGAAGGCCTACGTATTCAAAATTCTGGCATCCAATTCTATCGACCAAGTGAAAATATGAAAAACAAGGATTCAGTGAGTGTGATCAGGGAGGCTCTTGCTAAGCTGCTTGTGTTTTACTATCCGTTTGTTGGACGACTTAAGGAAGTTCCAGCAAGAAAGTTGATGGTGGATTGTACTGGTGATGGTGTTTTGTTTATTGAAGCCTCGGCTGACGTGACACTGATGCAATTCGGTGATGCACTTCAGCCTCCGTTTCCTTGTATAGAGGAACTTCTTTATGATGTTCCTGGATCCAGTGGGATCCTAAATTCTCCTTTGATACTCATTCAGGTAAATTTTATGCGTTCCTTGCTAACATATGATAAAAGAAAGAAGGTATAACTAGGTTGGGTTATATGAATATATACAAAAGAAATGATCCTTAAAAATTTAACTTTGTTTATTATATAGGTGACACGATTACTATGCGGCGGTTTTATCATTACTCTACGATACAACCATGCCATGAGTGATGGACCCGGAATAGCACAGTTCATTACTGGATTAGGTGAAATGTCACAAGGTGCATCAAAGCCATCGATATTACCTGTGTGGCAAAGGGAGTTGCTTTTAGCTAGGGACCCCCCTCGTGTTACATGCACTCATAATGAGTATGTCGAAGTGGAAGAGACTGAGGGGACAATCATCCCACTAGATGATATGGCTCATAGATCGTTTTTCATTCGCCGTGCTGATATTTCAGTCTTACGTAGGCTTGTCCCGCCTCACCTACAGAAATGTTCCACATTTGAGGTGCTAACTGCTAACAGCTTGCCTTTGGCGTTGTCGTACCATATCACTCCAACTAGATCCTGAAGAGGAGATGCGTCTCATATGTGTTGTCAGTGCACGTGGCAAGTTCAATCCTCCCTTGTTGCCGGCCTGTAGGATACTACGGGAATAGTTTTGCCTTACTTGTCGCCATTTCCACGGCTAGAGACCTATCAACCAAACCACTAAGCCATGCATTGGAGCTAGTGATGAAGGCCAAATCCGACGTCACTGAGGAGTACATGAGATCAATAGCTGACCTAATGGTGACTAACGGATGACCGCATTACACGGTTGTTAGAACCTACCTAGTCTCAGACTTGACTCGTGCTGGATTTGATGTAGTCGACTTCGGGTGGGGGAAGCCTGCTTATGGAGGGCCCACCAAAGGTGATATAGCAGGTTATTATATACCTTATACAAATCATAAAGGCGAGTCTGGCATTGTGGTACCCATAAGTTTTCCAAGTGCGGCGATGGACAAATTTGTCACTGAGCTCAATAACATGCTGGCAACATGACAACAAACTACTCGTGCTTTCCAAGACTATAAGTATTCCCTATGCTTTGATTCAACTTGTTCTTACGCAACTTTTTATTGGAAATGGTTCTTAAAAGTGTATAAATAAGTGATTGTACCGCTTTCTAATTTGACGTATTGTTTCTTTTCTTTGCTTTCTATCTTCTTCTGTCATCTTCTATGTTCTTTTCCTTCTACTTTCTTCTTCTTCTTCTTTCTCTGTTTCTTGCTTCTTTCCTTCTGTTTTTTCGTTCTACTTCCCGGTTTTCTTCTTCTTCTTGCTTCTTCTTCTCCCTAAACTCATCTTCTTCTTCTTTCTTCTTCTTCTATCTAATACTCTTCCTTTCTCTACTTCTTCTTCTTCTTCTTCACTTTCTACTTCTCTCACCTTCTTTCTTCTTCTGTCTCTTTTCCTTCTTCTTTTTTTCTTTCTTTTCTCTAATCTCTCTCTTTCTTCATTCTTCTACTGGCTTCATCTATCTTCACTTCTTCTTACTTCTTCTTCTGTTCTTCTATATCATGTCTTCTCTAGTCATTTCTCTTTCTTTTCTTCTTTTCTCTTCTTTCGTCTTCATCTTCTATCTTTTTCTTCTCTTTTTCTTCCATCTAGTCTTCTTCTTCTTCTTCTTTCTTCTTCTATCTATCTTCCTCTTCCTTCTCTTGTTTCTCTCTTCTTCTTTCTTCTATCTCTTTTCTTCTCTAAGTTACCCCCTTCTTCTCTTCACTCTTTCTCCTTTCTTCTTCTTCTAAAAGGATCTTCTCCCTCTATGTTTCTCTCTCTCTTCTCTATCTGCTTCTTCTTCTCTATCTCACTTCTCTTTCTTCTATTCTTTTTTCACTTCTCTTCTCCTCTTCTACTCTTTCTTTCTATTTCATTACTATCTTTCTCTCTATTCTTCTCTCATCTTCATTCTCTCTCTTCTTCTCTTCTATCCTTCTTCTTCTTTCTTCTATCTCTTCAATTTGTCATCTTTCTTCTATTTTCTAGGTCTCTTTCTTCTATTCTTTCTTCTTCTTCATCATTCTTCTACCTCTTCAAATCTTCTATCTTCTTCTCTTCTTACTTTCTTCTTCTTCTTCTTCCTTCTTCTTCTCTGTTCATTCTTCTCTTCATTACTTCTTTCTTCTATCTTCTTCTATCTTTCTTCCATCTTCAAATGATTTCTCTACTTTACTTCCTACTTTCACTTCTTCTTTCTTCTTCTTTCTCTATTACTCTCTCTTCTTCTTCATCTTCTTCTCTCCTCTTCTCCTCCTCTTCTTCTATTTCCCTATTTTCTTCCTATCTGTTCTTTCTCTCTCTTTCCTTTCTTCTCTTCTCTTTCTCTTCTCTTTCTATCTTTCTCATCTTTCTTCTTCTTTCCTAATCTCTAACTCTTCTCTTTCTTCTTTCTATCTAATCTACTATCTATTTTTTCTTCTCCTTCTACTGTCTTCTTCAATCATCTTCTGATCTGTTTCTTTCTTATATTCTTTCTTTCTCGTAATCTTTCTTCTCTTCCTTCTCTTCTTCCCTCTCCTTCTTCCTCACTCATTTCTTCTTCTCTGTTTCTTCTTCTTCTTTCTTGGTTTCTCTTCTATTCTCTCTCCTTCTTCTCTTCTTTTCTTCTTCCTTCTTCTTCTTCTTGTTCTCTTTTCTCTTTCTCTCTTCATCTTCTTCTTCTCTCTCTCTTCATCTATTCTTCTTTCTTCTTCTCTTCTTTCTTCTCTTCTAACTTCCTTCTTGTCTTTTCTTCTTCTCTCCTTCTCTATCTTCTGTCTGCTTTCTCTATCGTCTCTCTCTTCTTATCTCTCTTTCTTATTCTTTCTCCTTCTTTCTGTCCTTCTCTTTTCTCTCCTTCTTCTCTTTCTTTCTTCTTCTCTTTCTGTTTTTCTATCTTCTTCTCACTTTCTCTTCTCTTTTCTATCTTCTTTTTCTTTCTTTCTTTTTCTTCTCTTTCTTCTTTCGGTTCTCTTTTCTTCTTGTCTCCTTCTCTCTTCTAACTTCTTTCTGCTTATTTCTTCTCTATTCATTCTATTCTTCTTCTTCTTCTTTCTCTTTCCTTTCTTCATCTATACTTCTTCTCTATCTTCTTCTTCTTCTCCTTTTTCTTTGTTTCTCTCTTTCTGTCTTATCTCTTCTTCTTATCTTTCTTCTTCTTCTTCTTCTTCTTCTTCTTCTTCTTCTGTCTTCTTTATTCTGTCTTCTTCTTCTATCCTTCTCTTTTCTACTATCTTCTTTCTTCTTCTTCTCTTCTTCTTCTATCTTTCTTTCTTCTTCTTTTCTATCTTCTCTTCTTTCTCTTCTTCTGATTCTAATCTCTCTTCTTCTTCTTTCTATCCTCTTTCTTCTCTCTCTATATCTTTCTTTCTCCTCTTCTTCGTTCTTCTTCCTTCATTCTTCTTCTAATTCTTCTCCTTTCTATTCTTCTCTTGCTTCTCTCATTTCTTCTTCTTCTTTCTGTTCTATCTTCTTCTTCTTCTTCTTCTAAAGTTCTATCTCCTTTTTCTTTTCTTCTTCTCTCCTTTTCTATCATCTTTCTTCTTCTTCCTTCTCTTTCTACTAACATTTTTCTTTCTGACTCTCCTTCTTCTTCCTCTTTTACTTTCTTTCTTTTCTTTCTTCTATTTCTCTCTTCTCTCTTCTTCTTCTTACCTTACTTTCTCTTCTTCTTCTTCTCTTTCTTCTTCTCTCTTCTACTCTCTTTCTTCTATCTTTCTTCCTATTTCTCTTCTGTCTCTACTCTTCTTTCTTCTAATTCTTCTTCTTTTTCTTCTTCTCATTCTTCTTCTCCTCTTCATTTCTTCTTCTTTTCTCTTTCTTTTCTTCTTCTCTTGCTTTCTGTCTCTTCTTTCTTCTTCTTTCGTTCTTCTTTCTACTTCTTCTTCTTCTTCTCTTCTTATCTTCTTCTTCTGCTTCTTCTTCTCTTTCTTCTTCTTGGGGTCTTCTTCTTCTTCTTCTTCTCTTTCTATCTTTTCTATTCTTTCCTTTTCTTTCCTTCTGCTCTTCTATTCTCTCTTCTGTTCTTTTCCTTCTTCTCTTTCTTTTCTTCTTCTTCCCTTCTTGTTTCTATTCTCTAGTCTTCTTCTTCTCTTCTTCTAGTCTCTTTCTATTTCTCTGTTTTTCTTCTTCTTTTTCTTCTACTAGTCTAAACTTCTTTTCCTTCTTCCTTCTTTCTTCTTCTCCTTTCTATCTCTTCTCTGTTTTCTTCTTCTTCATCTATCTAATCTTCTAATCTCTTCTATCTTCTTTTCATCTCTTTTCTGCTTATCTTTTTCTATCTTTCTTCTTCTTTCTACTTTCTTTTTGTCTTTCTTCTTCTCTTCTTCTCCTTTCTCTTCTTCTTCTTCTTCTTTTCTTTTCTATCTTCTTCTTTCTTCTTCTCTTTCTCTATCTTCATTCTGTTTCCTGTTCTTTCTTCTTCTTACTATCTCTTCTTCTTCTATTCTAGTTTCTACTTTCTCCTTCTTCTTCATTCTTTCCACTCTTCTTCCCTTCTCTCTTCTTCTTCTTCTAACTCTCCTTCTTCTTCTTCTTCTTCTTTTCTTCTTCTTTCTATTTCTATTCTTTCTTTCTTTCTTCTCTACTCTTCTATCTCTTCTCATCTTCTTCTTTCTCTTCTGCTCTATCTCTCTTCTTCTTATCCTTTTTCTTCTTCTCTTCTTCTCTTCTTGCTTTCTTCTCTTCTTTTCTTCTTTCTCTGCTCCTTTCTGTTCTTCTTTCTCTTCTTCTCTTCTTCAATCTCTCTCTTCTTCTCTTCTCTCATCTCTTCTTCTTCTTCTTCTTCTTTCTCTATTCTTCTTTCTTCTATCTTCATCTTTCTTCTTTCTTCTTCTTCTCTCGTTCTTCTGTGTCTTCTTCTTCTTCTACTCTTCTCTTCTTCTTTCTGTCTTTCTTCTCTGATCTTTCATTCCTTCTTCTTCTTCTTCTCTCTCATTTTCTCCTCCTACTACTATCACTATCTCTTCTAATCATCTCTTCTCTTCTTCTTTCTTTTCTGATCTTCTCTCTCTTCCTTCTTCTTTTTCTTCTCTTATCTTTTCTCTTCCTCTTCTTCTTTCTTTTTTCTTCTCTCTATCTATACTCTATTCTTCTTCTTCTTCCCTCTTTTCTCTTCTCTCTTTCTCTCTAATTCTTCTCTTCTATTTCTACTATTTCTCTACTTTCCCATCTTCTTCTTCTCTTTCTTTTCTCTTCTCTTCTCTTCCCTGATCTTTCTTACCTACTTCATCATCTCTCTTCTTCTACATCTTCTCTCTTTTCTTCTACACTGTCTTTTTCTCTTATTTCAATCTGTTTCTAATCTCTCTTCTTCTATCTCTTTTCTTCTTTCTGTCTTTTGGTTTCTTCTTTTCTTTCTCTATTTTAATCTGCTTCTCTTCTTTTCTTCTTCTTCTTCTTCCTATTCTTCTTCTGTCTTCTTCTTCTCTCTACTGCCTTCTCTTTTCTTTCCTTCTTTTCCCTTTCTTCTATTGTTTTCTTCGTCTTATTCTTTTCTTCTGTCTCTTTCCATTCCCCTTATTTCTCTTCTATCTCTTCTAAATCTTTTCTTCTTCTATTTCTTCTTCTTCTTTTCTTCTTCATTCTTCTCTCTTCTCATCTTCTTTCTTTCTATTCTTCTTCTTCTTTCTTTCTTCTTCCTTCTCTTTCTTCTCTTTCTTCTTCTCTTTTCTTCTTACTTTTTCTTTCTTCTTCCTTCTTTTACTATCTTCTATATCTCCTTCTTCTATTCTCTTCTCTCTTCTTCTATCCTTCCTTTCCCTTCTCGTTTTTCTTCTTCTTCTTCTTCTTCTTCTCTTCTTTTACTCTTTTTCAACCTCTACTTTCTTCTTCCTTTCTTCTACTCTTCTTTCTTTCTTCTTCATCTTTTTTTCTTTCCCTTCCTCTCTAGTACTTCACACTTTCTTCTCTTTTTTTTTTTTCTTCTCTCTACTATATCTTCTTTCTCTCTTCTGTCTTCTTTTCTTTCTCTCTTCTATCCTTCTTCTCTTCTTCTTCTTCTTCTGAGCTCATCTTCTTCTGTCTCTTCTATCTTCTCTTCTCAATCTATCTATCTATGATCTTAATTTTCTTCTACTTTCTCACTTCTTCCTTCTTCTTCTTCACTGTCATCTCCTTCTCATCTTTCTACGCTCTATTTTCTTTCTTCTAATCATCTACTTCTCTTTCTTCTTCTTCTTCTTATTCTTTTCTTTCTTCTCTTCCATCTTTCTCTTCTTCTTCTTTTTTTCTTTCTTTCAGCTTCTATCTTTTCTTCTTCTACTATCTTCTCTCTCTCTTCTTCTTCCATTCTCTTCTTCTGTTCTTCTTCTTCTCTATCTGTCTTCATACACTACTACTTCTTCTCTCTTCTTTCTTCTATCTCTTCTTCTCTCTTTCTTCTTTCTTCTCCTTCTTCTTTTCTTTCTTACTTTCTTCTTTCTTCTTCTATTTCTATTCTTTCTTCTTATTCTTCTTTTCTATCTTCTTCTTTGTTTCTTCTCTATCCTCCTCTCTATCTTTTCTCTTCTTCTTCTTTCTTCTTTCCTTCTATTCTTCTCTATTTCTCTCTTCTCTCCTTCTCTCTCTTCTTCTTCTTTATTATTCTCTCTATCTTCTCTACTACTCTTCTCTCTTCTTTCTTTTTCTTCCTGTCTCTCTGTCTCTCTTCTTCTTCTTTCTCTACATTCTTCTATTGTTTCTCCTTTCTATTCATCTTCTATCTATCTTTCTCTCTATTCTTCTTTTCTATCTGTCTTCTTCTTCTGTTCTTCTTCTTCTTCTGCTATCTCTTTATTCTTTCTTTTCCTAATCTATCTTGTTTCGTCTCTCTCTCCTTTCCTTTCTTCGTCTTCTCTCTTCTTCCTTCTACTTCTTCTCTTCTTCTTCTTATTCTATTCTTCTTCTTTTCTCTTCTCTTCTCTATCTTCTTCTTCTTCTCTTCTACTTTGTATTCTCTTTTCTTCTCTAACTTTCTTCTTTTCTACCATCTTTCTCTTTCCTATAATTTCCTTCTTCTTCTTTCTTGTTTTCTACATCTTTCTTCTCTTCCTTTCTTTCTTCTATCTTCTCTCTCTAACTTCCTCTTTCTTCTTCAGTTCTTTCTTTCTTCGCTTCTCCTCCTCTTTCTTCTTCTATCTTCTTTTTTTTTTTTTTTGATTTCTCTGTTTCTTCTATCCTTCTCTTCTTCTATCTCTTTCTATTATTCTTCTTCTATTTCTTCTTCTTCTAAATTTCTTTTTTTTCTTTCTTCTTCTTCTTTCTTCTTCTTCTTCTTTTCTTCTTCTTCTCCTTTTCTTCTTCATTTCTAACTTTTTCTTCTTCTCCCTTTCTTCTTTCTTCCTTCTTCTATCTTTTCTCTCTTTTCTTTTCTTTCTTCTTCTTCTCTTCTTTTCTTTCTTCCTTCTTCTTCTAGTTTCTTTCTTCTTCTTTCTTTCTTCTTCTTCTCCTATTTCTTCTCTTCTCTTCTATCTTCTGGCTTCCTCTTTTCTTCTTCCTCTATCTTTCTCTTCTTCTGCTTTCATTCTTCTTCTTCTTCTTTCATTCTCTTCTAACTTCTTTTCTTCTCTATCTTTTTCTTCTCCTCTTCTCTTCTTCTTCTTCTCTACTTCTTCCTTATCTTCTACTCTTCTTCACTTCTTCTTTTCTCTTTCTTTTCTTATCTATTCTTCTCTTTCCTTCTCTTCTTTCTTCTCTTCATCTCTAACTTCTTTTTTCTTCTCTCCTCTTCTACTGCTTCTTCTAGTCTCTTCTTCCTTTTCTTCTACTTCTCTACTATCTACTTTCCTCTTTCTTCTTCTATGTTCTTATTCTTCTTCTTCTTTCTTCTTTCTTTTCTATCTAACTTCCTCTTCTTCTTTTCTATCTTCTTCTTCTTTCTTCTTCTATCTTGCTTCTTTCTCTTCTTTGCTCTTTCCTTCTTTCTCTCCTTCTTTCTATCTCTCTCTTCCTTCTTTCTTCTTCTTCTTCTTCTTCTTCCTCTTCTTTCTTTCTCTTTCTTTTCTTATCATATCACTTCTGTCTCTCTTCTTCTCTTCCTCAACATCTTCTTTTCTTCTTTTCTACTTCTTTTCTGTCTCTTCCTTTCTTTTCTTTCTCTTCTTCTTTTCTTCTTTCTTCTTCTTTCTGTCTTTCTTCTCTTCTTTCTTCTTTTCTTCATCTTCTTTTCTTCTTCTCTGTCTTCTTTCTTTTCTTCTTCTTCTATCTTATCTTTTCTTTCCTCTATTCTACTTTTTTTCTCAATTAGTCAATCAAATAATTGTCTCGTAGGGATTGAATAATTTTTTCACTTTTAAAATCAAGTTCGTGAAAGAAGGTGAAACTGTGTGTTTATTTCATTATCATTTGATACAATATATAGGGATTACAACTTGATTGATAATTGTCAATTAGACAATTAATGCTTATAGATAATTGTCAATTTATCCGGTTAACAACTCTCTCTTCATCGCAGTCCGAGCGACGAAAACGCGAAAGCTTGGACTGGAATAGTAAACCTGAAAAGAAAAAGAAAAATAAACAAAATGTGACCTTAGCACAGGAACGTGACCTTAGCACGTTTTAACAACTCGTGACCTTAGCACGAATAACACAAGAACGTGACCTTAGCACGTTTTAACAACTCGTGACCTTAGCACGAACGTGACCTTAGCACGTTTTAACAACTCGTGACCTTAGTTAACTTTAAAAACAACTCGTGACCTTTTTATATTAGGCACGTTTTAAAAATAAAACAAACATTTTTTTAGGAGATGGTTTGACGGGGTGGCGTAAGGGAGGCGGCTCAACATAGTCACCTTGGTCTGAGGATCAGACCTGCTTTGATACCATGAAAGAAGGTGAAACTATGTGTTTATTTCATTATCATTTGATACAATATATAAGGATTACAAGATAAGAATGAATACAGATAAGAATGAATGACAACTGAATAACTAATGCATGATAGATAATTGTCAATTAGACAATTAATGCTTGATTGATAATTGTCAATTAGACCATTAATGCTTAATAGATAATTGTCAATTTGTCCGGTTAACAATTCGATCCTATCTCAAAACTCTTAGAGCCCTAGGTGTAATAACACCATAACATCAATTTTTTGCCGCCACATCAGCATAACACCAAGATCAACACCACTCCCCTTATCATAACACCAAATAACACCACTCACCTCTTTATTTTCATAAAACCCCCTACACAATTATTTCATTCATTTAATAAACTAACAATTTCATTCATAATTAAACATACAAATTACATTAAAAAAAACACATTATGGAATTAAAAAAAACATTACGAAATAAAATAAAATTACGAAATAAAATTTTTTAATTTAACACAAAAATTCAACCATCCATTTTCATATGACAAATCCTTGGCTCAAAAACATTGGATAGGCCCACACATCCTTATTCCATCCATAAGCCTAAATTATGTTAGGTAAACCTAATCACATTATCATAAACAATTCGCCTCTCTTCTTTCTATTGCACCAAAAGCAGTCAACAACCCAATGCTACCTTATCACTCCAAAACAAATCTTAAACCTTTTATTCAAGAATCATCCATGAAACTAGTCACACGAAACCAAACGAACCTATTGTACTAAACCGTTCACTCACCGAGAAGAATGATAGCTTCACGATCTTTTGATAAAGGTCTCGGGTAGGTTTTATGATTCTTTTGCATGTTTGATCTTATAAAGATCTTGACGGTTTTGATTGGCTCGAAAGAAAATTCTAAGATTGGGAGTAAAAGTGTAACTTTTCAAAATTGGGGGGGATAGGTAACATATATAACTAGCCGTTTGGGGGGGAATGAATTTTTTTTTTTAAACCACCCCAATGCACGTTGGCCGGCCAACGCCGAACCCAACGGCGTTGGGCAACGCCGGCTTCCGGTGTAGTAACGCCGGGCAACGCAGCCCAACGCCGTCACCGGCGTTACTACACCTAGGTCTCTTAATCCTTTAGTGATTTTGATTCTTGGTTTGAACTACGTTTTAATCCAAGCAAACGATTTTAGTAATCGATTTAGTTTTTTGACTAGGGTTTGATTCTTATCGTCTCTACTATTGCTTTTAATTACAACAAATCATTGTTTTCAGTGTTTATGGGAGTTTGATTTTTGCTATTAATGTGTATATAAACGCTAATCAGTTGTATGAAATAACCTTATATCTTAAAACCGCATGGTCTTGCAATAACAATATTGTACTAAATGAGTAATAATCATTCATATATGTATCGAGCGTTTTATTTATTGCTTATAATAACACTCAACTTGCAATTACTTTCATTAGATGCCTTATATATATCCTAGACGAGTATTCATGCATAGAAATGGAATTTTATAGCGACAGATAGTTGTAGTGATAAAAAAAGTTTATTGATTATAAATGAAAAATAACAAAAGCTTGAGGTTTTAAGGATTAAACACTATTTAAAATGAATGAAATTATGGTTTCCATATATAGTTTTCTTAATTTTTCAACAACCAACAATATGATATAAACCCTTAGTATACCGTAATGTTTGATAGAGAATTTGTTGCTACATAAACAATATATTTTCTATGTTTTATTCAAAGAGAGTACACAATATATATAGTATGAAGATATGACTTTTTCTTCAAGAGAAATCCATTGATCCTCTCCTACATATATTCTTTCTAAGCATAACAATGTATTAATGAAGACAATATCTACAAAATATTCTTGGAGCATGTAAGTTTCGAATGCCCAACTTGCGTAGGATATAGTGAAATTGTTGCTTCCCCAGAGTTTTGGTGAAGATGTACGCGAGTTGTTTTGTTGTTCGCACATACTTTGTCTCAATGTTTCGACAACGAATTTCATCGCGAATGAAATGACAATCAACTTCAATGTGTTTAGTTTGTTCGTGAAATACGAGGTTTACGGCAATGTGAATAGTTGCTTGACTATCACAAAATAACTTTATAGGTCTTGAATGAACCACAACAAATGAGTAAAGAAGACCCTTAAGCCATTTTAATTCACAGATTGTTGTTTCCATGGGTCGATACTCCGCTTCTGCGGATGATCGAGATACGATATGTTGCTTTTTAGTCTTCTAAGAAAATTGAGAGTGGCCAGGGATTACAAAGTATCATGTTAAAGATCTTCGTGTCAATGGACACCTTGCCCAGTCAAAGTCGCAATATGCAGACACATAAAGATCATTATTAGAACTTAACATTACACCTTGACTAAGGTTGCCTTTCAAATATCTCACAACTCGAAGTGCTGCTTCCCAGTGGACTACTAGGGGATTTTGCATAAATTGCGCTAGAATATGCACACAATAACTAAGTTCAGGTCTTGAGATAGTTAGATAAATCAACTTACCCACTAAGCGACGATATTTTTTGGGGTCTTTTAATAATGGTCCGGTTGCTAATGCCAACTTATGATTTTCATCCATTGGAAATGACATAGGCTTGCACCCGAGCAATTTCGATTGGCATAAATATATGCCATCTTTGCTTTGAGCAATTTCAAGACCTAAGAAATACCGCAAAGCACCAAGATCTTTCATATGAAAGCATTCACTCAAATAAGCCTTAAATTCTTTTATTTTTTCTAAGTTATTTCCACCAACGATGAGATCGTCAACATATACTAACACATGCACACGTACCTCGTCTCTGATATAAGTGAACAAGGAGTAGTCATACAAAGATTGAACAAAATCGAAGTCTTTTAAGGCCCTTACTAATTTCGCGAACCAACACAGTGGAGCTTGCTTCAAACCGTACAACGATTTCTTTAGCCTACACACTGTATGTTTACCTCGAGCTACAAAACCAGGAGGAAGTCGCATGTACACTTCCTCATTTAATTCTCCATGTAAAAATGCGTTGTAGACATCCATTTGGTGCAATTCCCATTTCTTCGATGCTGCTACACTTAGAAATGTCCTCACAGTGACCATTTTGGCTACCGGTACGAAAGTTTCTTTATAGTCGGCACCTTCTTGGTGTCTATTTTCATAAATCATAAGACGAGCTTTATGTCGTTCGACCGTACCATCATTGTTATACTTTGTCTTGTACACCCATTTGCAATCGATAGCTTTCTTTCTGGGTGGCAAAGTCGTAAGTTCCCACGTACCATTACTTTCAAGTGCATCTATTTCTTTCTTCATAGCGTCACACCATTTGTTTTCTTTAACAACTTGAGCATAGCGAGTAGGTTCAGTAGAATTTGTAACAGCAGCCAAGAAAGTACGATACTTGACTGAAAAGTTCAAGTTAGCACAATTCAAATAATTAACAATAGGATCACGTGTACCTAAGGATTTAAATTGGACAGGATTTATAGGGACGGGGTCTTTAGAGCAACAAGCGGAATACGTCACAAAATTCTTTAATAAAATAGAAGGTTGACTTGTTCTTTTCCCTCTACCATATGCTTGTACGTCCATGCGATCATCATTTACTGGTTCTTGATCATTGATGTTCGCTAAAGTTCCAACAATCCCATCGGTACTATTAACTTGTGGTTCCTCAACAAGCTCAACTATATTAGTTTCATTTGTAGTGTTTGTTTCAATCGAATCACTTTTTGTATCTCTTACATTTTGAGAGGAGGAAGATGTGATTTCTGGTATGACAACTATAAAAATATCTTCTGATACATGACTAGTACCATAGGGATCACTATCATCTTGTCGAGAAATGCCATTTGCAGCTTGATTACTTGGATCAGCATAGGGAAAAGTACCTTCGTAGAATACAACATCCCGTGAAATAAAGTACTCGTCATTCTCGATGTCATATACTCTCCATCCTTTTTTCCCATACGGATACCCAACAAAAATACACTTCCTACTTCTCTCCCCAAATTTATCTTTGTCACGCACTTGTCGATGTGCGTAACAAAGACAACCTGAATCACGTAATTGCTTATATGGAGGTGGTTTGTGAAACAACAATTCATAAGGCGATTTCCAGTTAAGTAGTTTAGTGGGAGTCCTATTTATGAGACACCCAGCCGTTAAAACACTATCCCCAAAAACTAATTGGAAAACAAGCTTGAAAACGCAAAGCTCTTGCAACGTTTAATATATGACGATGTCTCCTTTCAACTCTACTGTTTTGTTGGGGTGTGCCAACA
The DNA here is from genome assembly GCA_026074375.1 of Tanacetum coccineum. Taxonomy (NCBI): domain Eukaryota; kingdom Viridiplantae; phylum Streptophyta; class Magnoliopsida; order Asterales; family Asteraceae; genus Tanacetum; species Tanacetum coccineum. Next base: position 9,730 of record BQNB010012287.1, on the reverse strand, counting down.
CATGATGTTTGAAAAAGAATTCCGTTTTCTTTAAAATATGGTTTGAGAAAAAAAAAAACTTGGTTCCGTTATCGCTTCGAACAATTTTGACTTGTTTTCCAAACTGTCTCTTCATCATAGCAAAAAAATTATGCATGAGTTTCTCAACTTCACGTTTATCAGCTAGTAAGTAGATCCACATAGCTCTTGAGAAATCATCGACAATAATTGTCAAAAAATAATGTGAACCACATGAGGCGGGAGTTCTGTATGGTCCCCAAAGATCATAATGTATCAATTCGAAACAGTATTTGACTTTATTATCACTAGAAAGAAATACTTCACGAGTTTGTTTTGCCTTAAAACAAACATCGCAAGGTTTTTCGAAAGTTCTAATACTACTTTTAACTTCAGGAATAAGAATTAATTTGGTTTTTGATGTATGTCTAAGTCTACGATGCCAAAGTTTAAAATTGTCATCTACTTTAGCCCGATTTGCATAGCCTTGCTCCACTTTTCTAAAAAGAAAGACTCCGTCATGTTCCTCACATGTTCCAATCATCGTCCTTGTAACACGGTCCTGTAACACATTTTCCATCAATAAAAGTGACAAAAAATTTAAATCTTTCATTAAACATTTTATAGAAATAAGGGTGCACAGCATTTTAGGAACAAACAGAACATTAGAAAGAAATTTGTTATCACTCAAGCGCATCGACCCTTGCTTCACGGCGAAAGCTTGTATATCAAGTGGCAATTCTATAGCAACTGGTACAATATATTGTATGTTAAATAACAAATCGAGGCATCCCGTCATATGATGAGATGCTTCAGAGTCGATAATCAATTCATTATTAACGATCTTACCGCTCAAGTTTTCGGTACGACCTGTCATCGTGATGGTCTTTTTCTCATCTTGATGATCTCTTTTTTAATCAAGACTCTGGTACCATGTAAAGTTTGATAGAGAATTTGTTGCTACATAAACAATAATGTCTGATGTATATTTTCTATGTTTCATTCAAAAAGAGTACAGAATATATATATGATATGACTTTTTCTCCAAGAGAAATCCCTGGATCCTCTCCTACATATATACTTTCTAAACATAACAAGGTATTAATGAAGACAATATCTACAAAATATTCTATATAATCATTTCTATTTTTTAATGTGTCCCTTCATAGTGGATATATGATCAGTTATATTCTATACTAGACTTTGTTTTGGATTAAAAAAATGAGGGAGGTTATATTGGATACACTTCTTTTCTTGGATACTGGGGGACAGATCTGAGTCATCCATCTAAAAATAATGGAAGACCGTGATTAAAAAAAAAATTAAAAAAAAATAGAAAAGGACATAAGGGTATTTCGGTCAATTTCACTCACACACCTACCACTCCATCATTACTTCCAGATCTAGATCTGTATTCCTTTCTCTCTCTCTCTAAAACACACATTAAAACACACATTCAAACAGATCAAAAATACACACACATAATCGTACGATGCATCAAAAATAAAAGATAACGACGGTGATGTTGTTATTGACGATCATATATCTTAATGATTAAACCTATAGGTGAATGTTCGAGTTAGAGATCGTTCGAAATAATGATTAAAATCATCGATTCAGGTATAAAACACTTCATCTACAAATTTTAATGTTATTTATGCATAAATAGTAAAGCCTGCTGTTTTATAGAGCTTGTGATGAACATATTGTGTTTTTTGTTCAAGTTGTTGTGTTTATACAATTTATAATGAAGAATTGTTGATATTTGATGATGGTAAAGTGATAAGTAACCTTTAGATCGAGTATGCTGATGTTGATGAAGAAAATATGTGATTAGAAGCAAAGTTTTCACTATTTAGAAAGGATTTGTTGATCATACTGTGATTTTAAAGACGAAATGACGTGTTAGTAAAATATCATATATGATAAGTTGCCTGAAAAAATTGAAGAAACTTATATACTATATCATATATGATATAAGTTAGGTTTCAAGCGTTTGTGGAGATTTTGTTGATATTATTGGTTTGAAAAGTTAATTCCGTGTATAATATCATATATGATAATCTGCTTGAAAGTTAACTTTGTTAACATTATAATATATCATATATGATATAAGTTAGGTTTTAAGCGTTTATGGAGATTTTATTGATATTATAAGTTTGAAAAGTTACTTGTGTGTATAATATCATATATGATAATCTGCTTGAAAGTTAACTTTTTTAAGATTATAATATATCATATATGATAATGTGCTTGAAAGTTAAATCAAATCTTTTTATTTGTGCAGAAAAGGCTGTTTCAAGACATCTTAAACACCGCAAACATCCAAAGGCCCAAGAAGCTCAATGAAGAAGCTCATGAATTTTCATTTCACGGTCAAAATGTATAATCTGTTTTTCTCTTGTAATCTCCGTATGGAGTTTGACGTCTACGGACGATTTTTGTAATCCATTGGAAACTGGTACAATGTCTTGCAATAATGGTTTAACTTTCTTGGTTCTATGTCATCATGTTATATGGTAAAACATTTGCGGATGTAATTTTCGATATATGTCTATTTTGTTAAAGTTTTATCGCACACATTCATAATCACTTCCAATAAAAAAGCATTAGAACAGGAACACATGTTATCATTGTTTAAACATCAAGTATGATAGTTGATAAATCAGTGATTATCATGTTAAATCATATATGATTTATGAAAGAAATCACATATGATACTAAATTATCAAATTGTAAAATACAAGTATCACATATGATAATTCAAATATAAAAGAAACCGATGCAAAATCATATATGATTTCCTAGAATATCATATATGATATATGATAGAATCAGATTCATGTAAGATCAAGAACAACAAAATTCAAATGAAAAAAGAATTATAACACTTGTTCTTATAACAATCAAACATAAACAAGTATTTTCTTAAACAATTTCTTCTTGAACAACAACTTCATGTTGAACCATGACTTGTTCGTGATCTTCAAACCTTTTAGGGCACCTCCTCTTGTTGTGATCAAAACTTCCACATAATCAACAAGCATTCATGTTTTTCAATCCTGAAAATATAAAATGAATATAAAAGAATAAATGAACTGTTTAAAAAAAATATCATATATGATAATCACATGTCATATACATATGACAAAACAGTATCATATATGATATATCATATATGATATATCAAACACGTTAACCAAAACCTACTTAAAACAGCTTATTGCAAACTGATAAGCTAAACACACCTTACTTCAGCTTATATCAACACATTAATCTACTAGAGTTTATCCAAAAACATAAAAAAAACTAATAATAAAGCTTATTAACACTAGCAACGTAAATAATCTAATAAGATAGCTTATAATTCATCCAAATAAGCTAATAAGCTAGCTTATAATTCAACAAGACAAATAAAGATTATGATGATTAATAAACTTACTAATATAAATCACCTAATAAATTAGTTTATCAATAGCAATAATTAATCTAGATAATTCGTTCAAAATAAGCTAAATTATAAGCACATAAATTAGTAAGCTTATTCACATCAAATAAGCTCATATACAAACAGATCTCAACATGATATTAATCAACTGAAGAAGGAGATCATCGATTTAAAATAATTTAATCGATTGATGATCGATCGATTAATTGTTTGTGTTGATCGGTCGATTAGTTGTGAATCGTTGTAGAGAGAGAAAAAATCAAAAGAAGTGCAGATATGTGTGTGTATCAAATGAGTTGTTAATAGAAATTAAGTTTATATATAAGACAAAAATACCCTTCAAGTGTAAAGATACAATTTAATCTTATCCATTGGATGAGATGAAGATGAAGGGTGAGGATGAGTCCCCCAGTATCCACAAAACTTTTGGTATCCAAATGAAATTAAATCTAAAAAAATACGATGGTCAACTTGTGGTTACAACGTCAACATCTTCAATGCGAAATATTCTCCGATTGCCACTGAACAATTATTAGCACCTAATGCTAAATAATTACGTATTCAATTCTCGGCTTCTAAAGCATAGTTCTCAGGCGTAAAACAAGCTACAAAGTAGTAGGGGTTAACGTATCAACTGTAATTGCGTGTAAGGTCATATTGTAGTTGTTATGATAATCTTTTATAATTTTAGGCAATAGCGTGTTGTTTAATCTATTACAAGGAAAATGGTTGTAGTTGCTTTCATTGGAATTACCTTGCATCTAAAATTTTCCATTATGCACACTGCACTTGTGATTTTGAAGTTTCTATCATCTCCAATGATCACTAGCTTACTAACTTTAAATATTTCCATTATTTACCAGATATGTATGTTCTAATGTCTAGTTGGTCTCTCAATCAAAGTGATTAGTCAAATATAAAATTACATTACTTTGGATTATAGATTTACAAAAGTCAACTTGTAATTAAAGTATCATCATCTACAAATCAACGCATACTATGCCATTTAACTGCCAGCATGTGAGCAACTCCATTTGAAGACTTGATAGGATTGGATATCAAAGTTATCCTTTTTTATTTCTACAAAAATAGCATCCAATAAAAGATGTGTTGGGACTCGAAAGTCGAAACTCATTAATTAAGTTAGTTGTTGCAATTAAATAGTGTCAGACGGAATCAGGGGGTCTCGGGACATCCATGGAATTTTGCGGCATAGTGTTAATTTTTGTAAAAAACCTCGAATTTTCTTAAGTGCACCTGGTCTCAAAAATTTGTGTTCCTCGTTTCGTAAATGCACCTGGTTAATTGTGTCTTGGTTCCGTACCTGCATATAGATCGTGGTTGCTTAATACTATTACGTAACATGGATGGGCTTGCCAGCTCTCAACAATGTTAAAATAATAGAAGAACAAGTCAAGAGATGGAGGTTGGTCGCATTTATGTATATATGTGTGTCAATTTATATAACCCATTGTTTTTTTTTTCTCATAAAAATCGCTTCATTAACAGAAACATTATGGCATCCACAATCACAGAGTTCGATCACCTAAAAATCCCACTTGAAAAGATACTAGAAGCCACCAACAACTTTGATGATAAAAACGTCATTGGTGAAGGTGGTTTTGGAAAAGTTTACAAGGGGAAGCTCTTGCACTGTGGTGAGCTAAAAAATATTTCCGCACGGAGGTTAGATCGTAAGCACGGCCAAGGAGATGTCGAGTTCTGGACAGAAACTTCTGCGCTCTCTGTGCTCAGACATGATAATATAGTCTCGATGATTGGGTTTTGTGACGAAACCGATGAAAAGATAATCATAAACCACCATGATGTCAAGGGAAGTCTCTCCATGTATCTAAGTGACCCAACCTTCACATGGTATGACAGATTAAGAGCATGTGGTGGCATTGCCAAAGCAATAGAATACATCCATCATGTTGAAGGGCGTGCTTTTTCGTTCATACATCGTAACATTGTCCCAATTTAATTTTTCACTACTAAGAATAGATAAAGAAGTTTGATCAAGTTTACTATATTACCATTGTTTGAAATTATTATTACAAATTTTAAAGAAAACGTCAATTAAGTAGGTAAGGGTAAAACTGTTATTCTACTAAAAAGTAAAAAAGAGAAAACAGTAATAAGTGCATTTTTCTTAAATTGTGTGTTTTTTGTCGGGGAACAATAATTTTAAGACAGCGGGAGTATAAAGTTTATGTTCTCACATTTGGTCTTTTTTAACATTGAAATTACTTGCACAGGAGCCATGCGTAAGAAATCAAAAATTAAAACTAAAATATAGTATTACATGACCCACCCACATGTTAAATCGTGGCTTCGTCAGTGCGAACAATTGTATTATAAAAATAAGATACTATACCATTTATGTACACAAATAACTAAAATAAGAATTATGTGAAAGTCACGTAGATGCACCAAGTATACAACTAGTACAACAAAAGCGAAAACAGATACATGCCACTTGGTATAAAAAATTAGAAACATGCCACATGCTGCATTACAAAGTTTGTATACCATATTATAAATTCATAATTTCTTTCTTATTTATACTTGTTTTTATATTTGAAAGAAAATATATAATTTATTATCATTGCTACATAACGACTCAATAATGCAGCTGACTAACATTTTTAACAATAATAACTAGATAATGCAGTTGACTTTAAGACAAACAATAATACCTAATTCAACGGTTTTTGAAATTGTCAAAACCATGTGTTACTAAATGCGATGTATATGTAATATAATATTGCTGGGTATTATAGTTTTGTGACAGCTGGTGCTTAGAGTTTAATTTATTTGCGATCAAATGCTTATGTAAAAATAGTTTTGACATCAACATTAGAGAATCTTCAATGCAATAAGATTTTGATATTATTAACCCATTTTTCAACATATAACTCTGATGCAAATAAGCTATTGAACTTATTTGATATCTTGTGTGGGGGGGACGCTTATATTCCAAATGAACAAGATAATAAGAAGTTTGAAGCTCCATTGCCCAAATTTCATAATGAAAGAAAAACACAACGGGATTCATGGGAACGAAATGGCCAGGGCCGGTTCACAAAAGTAGCGTACTCATGCTTAAATGAGGAGCGAGAACAACTACCAACTATGAACAAAGTTATCCGTAAACTTACCGGAATGGAAAGCATTGTACAACCAGACACTGTAAGATTTTCCTTTCGTGGTCTCTGTTGTTTTTACTTTCAGTTTCATCATTGTGTTATAACTTTTTTTCCCATTCTTGGAATTTCTCTCTCATCTAAACATACACCAATATACCACACAAAACCCATAATATCACACGCACACAAAACAACCATTCCCATAACTCGGTCGTCTGAACGACTGAGTTCTCCCATTTGTACACATAATAATTAGAGTTAAGTACATAGATCGTCTTTGTGGTTGTCTCGAAATTTCAAGTTTCGTCCTAAAAGTCCCGAAATTACACTGATCGTCCATGTAGTTGTCTATTTTGAGTTGACCGGTCCTTTGACCGTAACTCCATCCAAAATTTCGTTATCTTTTCTTCATGTCGAGGGTATAATCGTCAGTTCACAGAGAATAATACACTAAGGACCAAATTTGTAATAAACTAACGTTATTATATTCCCACCAAAAGAAAACAATGATCTACTTAGCTTCTCTTTGCCTTCTTGTTCATCAACACTTTGTCTTCTTCTTAAACATCAAACAGTTGCCATAACATAATGAGTTCAGACCCAAATTATCAGTGGGAAGACCTACTAGATATTGATGATTCTGATCTCCCACTAACCCCTGTTCTCCGTCCTTGCAACAGGCATGTACGCGAGACAATCACAATCACCTCAACCCAAAACACTGATGGTATTGTTCAAGTAGAGGAAAAGCCGGTTAGGATAATACCCGATCCTACGGGTATTGTTCAACTAGCCAAGATCCGTAAACAATCGAATATTTACGGAGGTGGGGATGACTTTGTCTTGTCGACACAAAAGTATATGAAGCAAGTTGTTGAGGATGTGGGAGAGGATGAGGATTTTAACAGTGGGTTGTGGGTTGGCGCAACTGAGTATGTGAAAGCTAATGGTGGCATTGTCAGTAGGTGTATAAGATACATCAAGACCTTTCTCAAGAATGAAAAACTTGAGCAAGTTGTTTCAATAATCAAGTCATGTTCTTCGAATTCTCTTGGCGATCTGAAAGTGACTGTCAAAGATCTCTCTGGTACATTACCTGGTTCAATACATTACAAAGTAATTAATGAGGGAGTTATGGAAAAGATATTACTGTAGGAAGTGCTATAATACTTGCTAATGTTTCAGTATTTTCACCCAACCCATCAATTCATTATCTTAACATTATAAAAAAAAACGTGGTTAAGATTTTCCATAAGGATTTTGTACATGGTAATAGCAGTGGTGTAGGTGGGAGTGGAATGTTGATGGAAGAAGAAGAAATAATAAAATTGGTGGAAGAAGAAGAAATGACTGATTTGGAGTTGCATGTTTGTGGGAATATGATTGATCAAGGGGATCTATACAAGTTTGATGAAGAAACATTAGACCTTGTATTTAAAGAAGAAGCAAGGGAATCAAGGGCTCATGAGGAGTGGTTGGAGAAATATAGACAACAAGAAGAGGAGGATGCGAAACATGAGAGACATCTATTGGGTTTCCATGGAACAATTTAAGTTGTATAAGTTTATGTTTGATCATTTTATGTGCTATTATCTTGTAGTTTCTTTTCCTTTGAATTGAATGAGTTATGAATGGAAAAGAGTTTGCAAATCATATACAATGTAGTTTGAATACTATGCCATTTGAACTGGAATGAGCATTTGCATTTGCAGCTTGACTTTATAAAGTACTTAAGCAAATGCTATGCCATTTGAACTGCAAATCAAGTCAATTTGGATTTGCAGTTTTACTTTATAAAGTCACACTGCAAATGCAAAATGCTATGCCATTTGAACTGCAAATCAAATCTAAACGCCCCTTTATGCAGTCAAACTGCACTATGCAAATCAAATGTCAAATTGTCATGCCTATTTGGATTTGCAGTTTGACTATCTAAAGTCAAAATGCTAAATGAGCATTTGCATTTGCAGTTTTATTTTATAAAGCCACTCTGCAACTGCTAATCCAAACGCCGTATTATGCAGTCAAACTGCTTAGTGCAACTGACTTTATAAAGTCAAACTGCAAATGCTAAATGGCATGAGCATTTGGAATTTGCAGTTTGTATTTTAATGTCATGAGTATTTGGCATTTGTTGTTGGCATTTCAATGTCATGATCATTTAGCATTTGCAGTGTGCCCTCTGCAAATGCTAGTCCAAATACCTAATTATGCAGTCAAACTGCAAATGCTAAATGGCATTAGCATTTGACATTTATAGTTTGACTTTATAAAGTCACACTACAAATGCTAATCCAAACACAAAATTGCAAATCGAATCACAGAAAATTGCAAAGCAAATCATAACATTTGCATCTGACCATAAGTTAAATGTTTTTAAACATCAAAATAAAGATACTAATGTCAACAACCCAAAATACATATATTAAATTGTTTTTGACCATCAACATACAACAGATAAAGATAGTAATGTCTATTAAGTGGACTTCCTCTTTCTTGTAGCTGAAGGTGGTGGAGCATTAAGAGCATTAGAAGCAAACAAAACAATTACACATCATGTCATAGCTATTGTTCTGTACCCTCTTGGAGCATTAGAACCAGCTTGTGCATTAGAAGTGGATGCAATGGGAGCTCTGGATCTTGTGGAAGTGGAAGCTCTGGATCTTGTCGAAGTGGAGGCAGTGGGATCTTCATCATCATCTTCATCACTGGATATTTGAACCACTTCTGCAAGCATTGCCTTCTTAGCATTATTTGCCTTCTTTGCCTTCTTTGCCTTCTTAGCCGTCTTTGCCTTCAATTCTGTCAGCATTGCCTCCTTTGCCTCCTTAGCTTTCTTTGCTTCAATTATGCCTCCTTTGCTTTCTTTGCCTCCTTTGCCTTCAATTCTTCCTTCTTTGCCACCTTTGCCTCTTTTGCTAGCTTTACCTCCTTTGCCTTCTTTGACTTATTTGCCTCCTTTGCCTTCTTTACTTTTAACAACCTACCAAAATCCTCTTCAAGTTTTTTGATTCTGTTTTCAAGATCAAGAGTATCAATATCATAATCATCAACCTGCTTTGCCTTTATTGCCTTGGCCAAATCCACTTCAAGCTTTCCTAATCATGCCAAATGATATGATTTGGTTGCAATTTGC
>BQNB010012286.1:57973-77677 GCA_026074375.1 Tanacetum coccineum | reverse complement strand
TATGGTCTTTAACGTTTGTGCCGAGAAATTCACTTTCGTAAATTGATAAACAAAATAAGCTTTTATATAATAATAACTGGATTATTTGAGTGACACATTTGGTCCAGTTAACTAAATATAAGTCTTAAATTAACCAAGTTAGTTTATGAAAACGTTTTCTGACGAGGAATCACTTTTATAAATTAATGTACAATTTTCAAGGTTAAATCATTTCCAACACTTATAAATTATTTTCAACTATCCGAGTAGTCATCTTTATTATCATTGGTAAAACTAAAGTTATTTTCAAAATTGTTAAAGTCTACTTTCTTTCTGATTATTTAAACACTACTCTAATCCTTGTGGAACGACCTGGTCTTACCTAAAAAGATTATACTGCATACGTGGGTTATACTTTTACCCGTGTGTTTCCATATAATTTTCCGGTATTTTCAGTCTTATAAATTTAAAGCTTTTGAAACACATCAAAGTTTTTGGCGCCGCCGCCGGGGATTTCTTAGCTGTTCTTCTTTATACACCAGAAGAACAATAAAGCAATGTAACAGTAACACAAGATCTTTCTCTTAACTCACAATATATTGAATGATTCACAAAACAACTATATGTTTTGCCTAATAGCTATGACTTTTCTATGTATATCTAACTATGCCGTAGGGTTCCTTTTATACACTAAGGAAAACCCTAATGGGCTTACAAAACGCGTTAAGTGATCATGCATATCTATTCCTAATATATATCATGCATATCACATAAGCAGTACTAACTTCTTATACTAACAGTACTAATAAACTAACATTTTGTACTGGTAGTACTAACTATAACTAACAGTACTAACTATTACAAGTAGCAGTACTAATGACTTGGTTTATTTTCTTCAATCTTTAGTAGCAGCACAAATCTTCAAAATGCAGTACTAAGTCCTTTCATTAGTATAAACTTGTAGAAGCCCCTAATTCCCAACAATCCTCCCCTAAACTTGTAATTTATCTCTAAATCATCAAGTTTCTTGAATTAAAACTTTTTGGCTCTGAGAGGATTCTTCCAAACACTTCAGCTTCTTAGTTTGTTGGCTTCTATGAAGATCTTCATAATTAGATCTCTCGCCATCTCACTATCTTCTTCTACTTACATCCTTCTACTTAGCATCAAATTCATAACTGCAGTTGACAATGGATAATCCTTTTCTATCAACATATAGATGTCATGTCCTCTTGTTCCACATGTATCATACAGTCTCCATGTCAAGGGATCATAGATATGTATTTGTAGGTTCCACAACACATCATCTTTATCAGGTTCAAACAACCTCTTCAGTTCAACTCATAAATCTCTTTCCTTATCTTTAGTAGGTTCTGCTGATCTAAATCTTTCTTTAACTAAACTCCATAATGTAACAAGGTCTTCTCTGTCAAATCCTTTGAGCATATCTTCAAAGACTTGATATGCCTCTGTGATGTTTCTAACCCTGATAATCTTCCAATATTTTCTTGATCCTTCAGTATGAATTTCCCAGTCTATGATAGGATATTTTACTTGTAAAGCTTCTGCCTTAATTTCTTCTACTGGAACTATCTCCAACATCTTCTTAAGTTCTTCTTCAGATAATTCTTTTGGTTCTTCAGTTGGTTGTTCTTGAATAGGTTCTGACCTTGAAGCTTCAGCTGTCCTTAACTTCTTGAAACTCTCTTGAAGTAGTGTCTCTTCTGCAATTCTCTTTGTCTTTGTCTTTTCAACTTCTGTATCCTTCTTAAACAAAGTTTGTATCTTATTATACTCTTCTTCAAATATGGGTCTGATCTCATCATAGCTCATTCCTTTGAAGTAACCCATCTTGTATCCAGCCATATTCTTCAAATAAATCATCATATTCTTCCTTGCTTGAGCTACTGATACTGGTTTCTTCTTGAGAGTTTGATATCTTTTTATAGTATTTGACTGTCTTTCTTGAACTTGTTCAGCAACAATATTCCAGTCAATATTATCAGTTTCTTCCCTTTTATCCAACTATTTTTGTAACTCTAAGGCTTTTTCAAAATCAATCCTTTCATGTTTTTCTCTTGCTGCAGGTCTTGCCATTTCTTCATCATTTAGCTTCTGAGCTACCTTTTCATCAGTACTAATCTGTTCTTTACCTTGAACTTCCTCAGCAGTACTAAAAAGACCTCTAGCATTACTATCTCTTGAACTGTTAGTACTTCTTCTTCTAGTGTAGGTCTTTACTCTTTCTTTGGATGCATCTGCAAGGATCTTGGCTGCACTGAGAACACTTAATTGAGCTTCAGAACTCTCTTGGCATTGTTCTTCACCTTGTGTAACTTTTGTAGGAGTAAGCTGCTGCAATGTGAATCCTTTACCTAAGTCAATTTCCTCTGGTATACTCCTCCTTTGAAGATCATCATAAGTCTGATTCAAATCAATCTCAACTTCTTCATATTTTGTCTCTGTCATCCTCTCCTGTTTGGAAGTATCCTCTAAAACCAGATCCTCATCATCATCAAAAATTACCATCCTTGCCTTTATCCTTTCTGTGGTAGATTTTAGCTTGGCTTCCAATTGTTTGACCTTCTTTACCAACTTTGTAAGAGCCTTACCATAAAGCTTCTTAGTATGTTTGAGATCGTCCTCTAAGCTGGTGACTTTTTCAGATAATTTGGTACATAATTCCATCAATTCATTAAGTTTCTTGCTGCCCTCATCACTTCCAGGCGTGTGACCTCCTGAGAGAGGTAAATCATGGGGCATGAGAGATGACAAAACAAAGTCATGTACGAACTTCATCATAAAGCCAAAGCTTCCCCTGAAGTTGAGATGTAATCATCTCCCTGAATGAAACAAAACTTCCCCTTAAGTAGATTTCCTTTGTACCATGCCACACCAAGGATCTACAAGTTGCCAATTGTACCTGTTAACATCTTCTTCCCCTAAACTTGATGATTTAATCTAGGATAAAATAGCATTGAACATAAACATATGAATAGCGGAATTAGCACAAGAACAATGTTACTCTAATAAGGTTTTTCATCATTATCTTCACTATGATACATGACTACTACAAGCCCCAATTCTACCTTGATCAATGGTAGAACGTGTTATCTAAACTATAACAAGGAATCAAAGATCCTTGAGGCTAAAACAACCAAACCCTAAGCGTCTATAATAAGACTTGACGCCTAAAACACACACACACTTTCCTGATGTTCACATCTTGACACACAGAAAACTATACGACCTATATCTCTTTATATACTAGAGATATTAGGTTTACAAAGGATAAGTATTAGGAAACAACTAAATCTTCCTAACTTTTATAATTATCTTCTAGGAAATCTTCTGTAATCTTCCATCTTTTGAAGAATTCCTCCTTTGTCTTTTAAGTCCTTCATCTTTCATATGTTTTGTCTTATCAACTCAAATATAATTCTCAACAATCTTCCCCAAGTTGATAATGACAAAACCAAAATAAACACGAACTTCCCCTGAAGCTAATATATATATATGAAAGAATAAGGATCCATGCAATTCCACCAAGGATTTGTAAGTTGCACGTCTTCTTTGTAAATCTTCTTCCCCTTTTTGTCATAATCAAATAGGGGACTTATGAATGTAAGCAACTTTATCTTGACCACTACAAACCAATATCACACTTCTAATCCAAGCCTTCTAACTTCTCAAATTACCCACCATTAAGCACAATAAGAAAAATAAACTTGAGTAGTAGAAACTCACACTAGCAGTAGTAATAATGACTAGCAGTAGTAAAAACCTTCACCTTAATGTCACATGTAAAAGGTTAAACATTTTAACATTAAGCTTCCCCTGAAACCCATATGTTAACCATTTCTTGAATCTTCAAATTATGTAGTCTCTATGTAATGATCACTGATGAAGAAAACTAAGTATAACGAACTTGATGCTGAAGTAGAATAACTTAAACTTGTGTCTTATATCTTGTACTATCCACGTGACGTCAAACTCATACCAAGACCAAAGTATAAGTAGATCGCAACCTCTTGACAAAATCCTCATCTTCTATGAGACACATAACCAAAGTGATAGCAAATGTGAGCATTGAGCACCATAAGTTTGTAGATCACACACCTTTGCTAGATTCGTCAAGTCTTCGTCACAACATTGAAAACACAAACAAGTTACCTCCAAATGTTGTAAGCCATTTGAGATATGATAAGAACACAAACCTGTGAAACCCCACTTCAACTCCAAATAAGTGATAAATAACCATATCCGTGTGATTTGCCCTTTTCTATATCAAAATAGTCTTATTTGATTCACTTTACAACAACAAGAAGTAAATCACACGTGATTGACATTCTTTTCATAACAGAACACTACAAACAGCAAATCACACGTGATTTGCTCCTTTCTATATCAAAACTGGCTCATTCATTTCACTCTATAACAACAAGGAGCAAATCACATGTGATTTCCATTTTTTCATAACAAAACACTACAAGAGTATAATCACGTGTGATTTTCTATTTTTATATAGATATAGTCCTATTTATTGTTCACTCTACAACAACAAGGAGCAAATCACACGTGATTGAGACTTTTTCATAACAAAACAATACAACACCAGGATCACATGTGATTTGTCCTATTTTTATATCAAAATAGTATAATTTGATTCAGTATACATCAACAAGGAACAAATCACATGTGATTTCCATTTGTTCATAACAATACACTACAAGAACAGAACCACATATGATTTTACCTGTAATTTCTTCTACAACATCTTCTGAATCTGCAACTTCTGATAAATCATCTTCTATATCTGATTCAAGATCATTCTCGTGTTCAACAACCTGTTTGTTCTGATCGATCTGTTTTTGCACTTCTTTAACATCAATAAACCGATTTTCATCCATTTTTAACGGTGATTGTGTGATTTCGGTGATCGATTTGTGATTTTTGTGATTTTCAGGTAAATCGACGATGATTATTGTGATTTCTTGGTAAATCAACAGTGATTTACAGGGATTTTCCGATGATTTACAGTGGTAGAATGAAGTCCGGCGGTGGTTGATATGTTTTCCGACAATGATTTTTATGAGTTACGGCGTGTATGTGTTTTTGATGAGAGAGAAAGTAGGACATTAAATGAGAGGTAGGGAGGTGATTTTAATTTTTATATATGATTGAGGCTTTTGAAATGTGGAGATATGCTCATTTGTTTTTTAAAGAGTTTGTGATATACAAAGATCTCACCTCTTATGTGTATATACTTTTATTTTATCGTCTTATTATGTGTATCATTACAGGTAAATTAAAATGCAACACATTTCAACGAAGAATCACTTAAATATGTATGAAATTTATAACTTAATGATACACACAAGGATAAATTAAAATTTGTATGTTTACTAGGAAAAAAATTGTTCCATAAATACTAAAGAGCAATGTGTCAAGTTTGATAAAGCCTTATTGATCTGTGAGTGCAGACTTATAATGACTCGTTTGTATACTTGTTGTCTTTTTCGTTAAATAGAAACCGTGATTGTAGGATTGTAGGGTCCTAATAGATTCATGTTAATGTAAACCGGATGTCTCATTCAGTTACGTTAGGCCAATGAAAAGAACATTTTTCTACACAACTTTTTCGACATGGGTCTTAAATAAATATGATTAGTGCCAAAGATGTTATCGTCTTCTGGTGTTTAGAATATTACAAATTGCAGCATCAGTGCTAATCTTAGGTGCAATCACATGTGTCCAACCAATTTCTATATATATGATTTTAGCACCCAACAAGAAGTTACCTAGCTCTTTATTTATAAGTGAAAATTACTTTTAAACTTTTTTTTAATTAATATTTCCAGTTGTGATCATATTGGGTGTTGCAAGTTGTACATTTAAATACGTACATAGGCTGAGATCTGCAAAGGAACTTAAATATATTAATCCCCACAATCAGCATATAAATAGGAGTCTCTTTGTGTATGTGTTTTTATGTATCACATGTGTGATCATTTTATATAACACTAGTCTCAAAGATATGAAGGAGGATACAGATTCAAAGAAGTGGTTCAACGTCGAATATGTACCAAAAGATTATATATTTCCGAAGGAAGAGAGACCCGAGAATCTTGATACTCCTGTATGCGATTCGATTCCTGTTATAGATCTTTCAAATTTAAAGGCAGTTGAAGCAATCTTGATGGCTTCACAAGAACTTGGTTTTTTTCAGGTACTTTTTAGAAATTAATGGTTTATTATCATATCCAAGATGCGTGTTTCCATTTATATATGGAGTACTATAAACGTTTCAGGTGATTAATCATGGAATCCCAGAAAAGATAGTAACTGATGCTATAAGTGTTCTTAAGGAATTCTTTGACATGCCATCCAAAGATAAAACAGAAATCGTCCCGCATAAAAAAGGCTATATTTACACAAACAGCACTGATTACGCGAAAGATGGCGTGCATTTGTGGAGGGAAAATATTAAGCATCCTTGTCATCCCTTAGAGGAATGCATTCACCTATGGCCTGATAAACCATCTAGATATCAGTAAGTCTTAATATCTCTGATTTTCGTTATATAAGCGTTACTTTAAACTTAGTATCCTATGTGAAATTGCATATAGGGATGTAATTGGAGCATATTTAGTAGAAATACAAAAACTGAGTTCGTGCATTTTGGAGATGATTTGTAAAGGACTAGGACTTGAGCCCGGGTACCTTAAAGATACAAGTGAAGTTCCGTTATTGTCATCTAACTTCTACCCACCGTGTCCAGACCCGAGTCTGACGTTGGGAATACTGCCACACCAAGATCCTAGCCTTATAACCCTTTTGTATCAAGGAAACTCAACTGGTCTACAAGTTATGAAGGATAGTCAATGGATCAATGTCGGAGCCTTTCCTAATGCCTTCGTGGTTAACATTGGTAACCAACTCGAGGTATGCTAGTTTTATTAGTGTTTTGTTTTTAATTATAAAGATGCACACACAACTTGTACCCTTTTGTAATTTATTTATCTCTTTAACTTAGACTTTCATAACCTCATAGTTCGTGAACCGCCCAAATACTCCTAGCTAGGCAAAAGACATGTTGATTATTAGTTCCATTACGCTTGTAGCTTAGCGTTATTTGTGATTTGCTCTCAGACCAATTGTGTTTATGGGTTCATGTCCCGTTGGTACTTTGTGTGAGATAATAAATATTATGAGATTGTTAGCTGATATAATAAATTGCCAGGTTCACTTTGAACCCATTACTTAGGTACTTTAGGCATGCGGAAGAAATCGGTGGTGGGTGGTGGTAATGGTGCTAAAGATGAAGGGTTATTGAACATGAAAATGGAGATAGGATTAAATAAGCTAAAAGGAAGAAGATATATTAAAATGTTCGAATAATTTGGTAGTTAGTCGTAATATTTTTTGTTTTATTAATGTACAATATAAAGGACACTATATTAAATCCATAGTACTTCATGAACCTGGTCACTTCACTAGTCACTTGTACTTGAAACAAGAAAATTGATTAGTTTATCGTTTGGCCAAGATGGTGTCGGTTTGACATAACTACATGTTTTAACACGAACATATTTTTTAGGCCATAAACTTAACTAAACTCGAACATGTTTTGATTCACCGCATTTAAAATTATTTCTTGATTGAACGGATTATTTAGAACCTAAGTCTCCGTGGATTATATATGTATCCATTAGACCTAAACTTCATGCTGCACTTTTATATTAACATTTGATGGTGTGTTTGTTTATTTACAGATTATCAGCAATGGAAAGTTCAGAAGTATAAAGCATCGAGTGGTTACCAGTAAACACGAAACTAGAATAAGCATTGCAACTTTTGTCAGCCCGTCTCCTGATTGCATTATTGAACCAGCGAAGGTTTTAAAAAAAATAAAAAAAAAAATAAAAAAAAAAAAAAAAAATAAATAAAAAAAAAATAAAAAAAATATAAAAAAAAAAAAAAAAAAAAAAATAAAAACAAATAAAAAAAAAAAAAAAAAAAAAAAAAAAAAAAAAAAAAAATAAAAAAATAAAAAAAAAAAAAAAAATAAAAAAAAAAAAATAAAAAAAAAAAAAAAAATAAAAAAAAAAAAAAATAAAAAAAAAAAAAAAAAAAAAAAAAAAAAAAAAAAAAAAATATAAAAAAAAAAAAATAAATAAAAATAAAAAAAAATAAAAAAAAAAAAAAAAAAAAAAAAAAAAAAAAAAAAAAAAAAAAAAAAAAAAAAAAAAAAAAAAAAAAAAAAAAAAAAAAAAAAAAAAAAAAACAAAATAAAAAAAAAAAAAAAAGAAAAAAAATAAAAAAAAAAAAAAAAAAAAATAAAAAAAAAAAAAAAAAAAAAAAAAAAAAAAAAAAAAAAAAAAAAAAAAAAAAAAAAAAAAAAAAATATTTTGCGGAGCCGTTTTTTTTAATTTATTTTATGCGGGTTTATTTGTTCGGTCTCATGTTTAATAGTTTGTTTTTTTTAATATAGGCTTATGTGTTAGGCCTCATGTCGCGGGTTGTAATTTTTTGGCCTCATGTCGCAAGTATTTTTTTTTATTTGAATAAATCAATACTTTTATAAAAAAAATTCGTATTTTTTGCCAAGCAATTTTTTTATATTGCCTACTTGAAATAAAAAAAAGATTCAAATGGCAAAATTGGATGGGCGTTAATTTTTCGCGCGTTGTTGCGGGGTTTTTTTTTTGTTTGGGTTTATTTTTTCGGTCTCATTTTTAATAGTTTTTTTTCTCATATTAAATGATAATCGCGCGTTACTGCGGCGCATTTTTTCTTTCTTATTGTATTTTGTATTAAATGATAATCGCACGTTACTGCGACGCATTTTTTCTTTCTTATTGTATTTTGTGCGGATTTAGTTTTTTCGGTCTCATAACATCACGCCATTGTAGTTAATAGGTTTTTTTTTAATAAAGGAGATTTTTTTTTACCCAGGCCGATAGAAAGTTGTAAATAGTTAAAAATAAAAGCACGTCTCGTAATTTTTTTTCCTTCTTATTTTTAGCGAAAGAAGTGGGGGTGGGAGGGATTATAAAGTTTTTTTTTTGCCGATGAAAAGTAACCATGTGAAAAAAAGTTGGGCTAGATGTTGGACTAAACTTAAAAAAAAAACTACTTGGGCCGAGCCAAAGTAGAGTCCAAAAAAAAGTTGGGCTAGATGTTGGACTAAACTTAAAAAAAAAAAAAACTTAGACCGGGCCAAAGTAGAGAAAAAAAAATGGGCCGGCCCAAATTTGGGCCCAAGTCAAACCTTTGGTCAGACGTTTGCGCCTTGAGATATAGAGGAATTAAGGCCCTTCAGAGTTAACAAAGACAATGAACCAATGAGATGAGTTTCAAATATTTCCCTATGTTATTACTACGTGTATAATTAACAGATATACCCAGAAAATAATTAAGGTGATTTGTGCTAAGGTCACAAGTTCATTTCAATCATGTTTTGTTTTGTTTTATTTCTTTTCTAGCTTTACTACTCCAGTCCGAGCTTTCGCGATTTCGCCGCTCGGATTGCGGAGGAGTATTAAAGGCTAAATAAGCCTAAGCCCGGTTTGTGGGTTTAGGGCATTAGAGTTTGCACTATTATAAATAGTGATCAATAATAAATTATAACATAAAGGGTTTTTTCTATCATTCTACAGAATATACTAAAATAAATGTGTCGGGTTCATTCATTAAAATCATTCACATTAGACGATTAGTATATAAAGTCAACTACAGCTTTTATAGTTTATTGTTAACATATATATATTTTATGAGAATATAATCAGAATATGTGTATTTAAATCTTATACTCAGTAGGTAAATTTGCAGGTACATTTAATCAAATAATTTTTTGGAAAGGGAATGTACAAAATGAATTTTCTATGTTTCATTGTCAACAGCAGGTAGCGTTTTTAGTTTTCACGAAATACCATTTGAACCTGTAATGCTTAGTATGTGATAGGGAAAATGACATAAAAAGATACCTAACTTAAAAGTCATTTATAATCAAGGTATTT
The DNA here is from genome assembly GCA_026074375.1 of Tanacetum coccineum. Lineage (NCBI taxonomy): Eukaryota > Viridiplantae > Streptophyta > Magnoliopsida > Asterales > Asteraceae > Tanacetum > Tanacetum coccineum. Next base: position 67,676 of record BQNB010012286.1, on the reverse strand, counting down.
CACTTTATTTTTTGCATAAAAAGGCGTTCAACTTAATTTTTTGGCCAATTTAAGTATTTTCGTTAAATATTTAACGATCATCCGTTAAGTTTTATATTTTAATTTCATCGACCGCTACCACTGCCACCAATCATCGTCACCACCACCAAACCTCCCCACCATCATCGCTACCAAGCATTCTAATAGTAATTTCGGCATCAATATTGTTGTTCTAAAATTTAAAAAAAATCGGCATCAATATCCAATTATACAAGTATTCCGTAATTTCGTGCAGCAACATAGGGGCAAGTAGTGTACATTTGCTTTAGGTGCCACTGGCGTACAAGTGGGTCCGTCCCTTTGCTGCAAGTTTTATAAACAAAAATTTACAGTATTACAAGTATATAAAGTGGGGCAATCAAATTAACCAATTATTACTACTAAACAATTAAACATACTCTCTTTCAACGTCTTCAGCTTCATTTGCTTTTCAGTGCTTTGCACGAAATTACTTGTATAATTGGATATTAATGCTGAAATTACTGTTAGGATGCTTGGTAGTGATGGTGGTGAGGAGGCTTGATGGTGGTGACGATGATTGGTGGTGATAGCGGCCGATGGACTTGAAATGTAAAACTTAACGGATAATCGTTAAATATTTAACGAAAATACTCAAATTGGCAAAAAAAATAAGTTGGACACCTTTTTATGCAAGGAAAAAAGTGTAATACCTTGATTGAAAATGATGTTTAAGTTGAGTACCTTTTGTGTCATTTGCCCTATGTGATATGATGGTTAATTGCAATGGACGGTAAAATTTAAATTATCTTAGGTAGGGGAGAGCAGAAAAACCGAAAACAGAAAAAACGAAACCGAAACTAGAAACCGATGGTTTGATTTTTACTTTTTCAAAAACCGAAAAACCCAAACCGTCAAAAACCGATCGGTTTCGGTTTTTGGTTTTAAAAAACCGAATATTTCGGTTTGGTTCGGTTTTAGGCAAAAACCGACCCAAACCGAATTGTGCATCCCCTAATCTTAGGTTATCATGGCAACTAAGTTGATATGTGTTATGTGTTACAGTACAATTCTAAATTGCTGTAATCATCCATTTTATCAGAACTTGTCAATCGATTTGGTTTACAACTCCTTTAAGCCGGGTCTGTATGCAGGTTACAAATTTGTTTTATGCTATTATCTGTTTCTCGAGTGGGTGATACGGAGGTCCCGAAACGAAAAAGTAGTCCTTTAGTGATCGGAGTGTTTCATAAGGTGCTGTGTTAATTTTTTGGTTGTAAGATTAGAATTACCAATAAAAAAATGCATATCTATAAAGAGAATCAAAACTATGATTTATCTTTTAGCAAAATATCGGTTTATAGTTGTTTGACATTCCTAAGATATGTTAAAGTTTTGATCTTTTAATTCACTTGGTAATAGTGATGACTACATAGTCAAAATCAGGGATAAGGATCCTCTAAAGTTTATTTGAACTTTAGAGGTAAATTTCTCTCACAAGGATAAAGAAAACCGGGTCCCGCAGTAGGCCCCGGTATTATCTATGTGAGGGAACTTTACCTCTAAAGTTCAAATGAACTTTAGAGGATCCTTATCCCTTTTCTATATGGAAAAAAATCCTCTAAAGTTCATTTTAATTTTAGAGGTAAAGTTCCCTCACATAGATAATACCGGGGCCTTCTTGGTTTTCAATTCGTTACTCATATTTTTTCTATGTTGGAATGTTATTTCCCGAGATAGTCACTGTTCTTCTAGAAAAAAACCGAAATAAAAAGAGAACAATTTTATTTTATTTTTTAATTTTCCGGATGTTAAGGGAGAGGGAATAATGCATGCGAATGGAAATATTATAATCTAGTAATGGTATTCTATTACGATCATAATCGATTAATTGTACCTAGAGCTTAGAAGTACCAAATCTAATCATTGGCTCGACCAAAATACCGAAATTGTAAATTTTAAGAATACAAGTACACGCTGTTCAGTTCTTCTTGTTTATTAAAAATTATATTGTTAATATTATTCTATGCACCTAAGTTTAGATATTATATATTTTTCTAAACCATAATTTACCAGAACAGAATAATAAAATGTTGTTTGGAATGTCAAAACAACACCGGACGTATGGACTACCAAATATGATCAAAGATTTGATTCCCTCATTAAGGGGCATTGGGAAATTAAAGTTTTACATGTTTTTAACTGTGAAAATTTTAACTATAATCAAACGTTTCTGAACATTCAGCACCTGTGACATCGTAGCTTTTTCTTGGTGTTTGGTTGGTTCAGTGATTTTTTCTATTGTATTTTATTTAGTGTCTGCTTGCTATGAGCTTGCTTTTTAGTGACGTTTTCGCTGTCATGAAAATACCACGTCATTTGGTAAGGAGTCCTTGGTTTACTGTGGATACAGGATGTATGAGTCGGGTACTTGAATATGAATGCTTAATAGGTTGAACCGGCAGAAAAAAACATTTTATTAGCGAAAAAAGGGTGGACCTTTGAATATTTCTTAAAAAGGTGATTAAACGATCACTAACTTGAGTTTTTATTGGCACTTATTAAAAACTGCTGGTGAAGATTATGCTATTGGGTTGTATTGACAATTTTTTGTGAGAAAAGTGTGTCACAAAAAGCAAAAATATATACCCACTCTTTTTGTGTCACTGTATATATGGGAAAACATAATTTAACAAAATCATAAGCTATCTCGAATTTTATGTTTTTATGACATTTTACAAGTATACGCGTTAGTGATACTTTATAACCTTAGTGACAAGTTTTGTAGTCACTTTTTTCTGTGTCACTAAATGACAATGTGAATGATGTTGCATAACAACCTTATAGGATAAAAATAGGCCAAGTTTTACATACCACATCTTGTTGCATCACAAGTGTGCAACGTACCATTCGTGCCTAAAAATAATCTACCAAGCATAGAACACTCATGACTTGAATAAGTTACGTGAATTATGAATATTTTTTTGTCATCTAAAAAACTAACAAATGAATAGCATTTCGGTAGAATTTTTTGTTCTTTTCTTTAAGTAATGTTTCTGAAATGGTTATATCGTCTTCTGGTGATCAATAAATTATCCAAACAAAATTTACTACTTACTAGCAAGGTTCGACAGAATGGCTGACATGTCATTGTTTTCCTAACAAGCAATTGGATCCTACCGTTGCTAAATGAAGAACAAATAAAAGACTACCTCAGATACCTGGGCTCTATAAGTAAGTAAAACTGCTACCTGTTGTTGACAATGAAACATAGAAAATCCATACTGCCAAGTGCCAACTATCTACCCGAGCATGACAGCAAAGATTGATCAAATGGATACAAATTTACCTTTGAGATTTTAAACACGACCTAAATAATTATGATTTTATTCTAATGTATAATACAAAAAACTGAAATCTCCATTGACTTCAGTATAACCTTTGTCTGATCCGAATGATTGAAATGAATGAACCCATCACTTTAATTTAAAAGACACACCTATAAACCATATAGTAATAAGATGCTAACTGAAAGATAGGCAGAATATTTCAATCCATGTCCATATGATTAGAGTTGTATCAAATGGATACAAATTTACCTTTGAGATTAACAGGAAGAACTCTCACCAAAGATGCGAAAAAATGACAATTGTTTTAGGCATTGTATGAAAAATATTTGTCAATATGATTAGAGTTGTCATTTTTCCTTTTTTGTTTGAACTTCAAAGAAGAAATGGAAAACATAACAGCAAACTCAGAATGTTGGCTGCTTACATGAAGAAATGGAAAACATAACAGCAAAATGATCAGAATGTTGGCTGCTTACAGACAGATTTATTTCATGAGAATGGGAAATGTTATTGTTTAATAATGATATTTTATAGTGATGCTCCGGCTACGGTACGTTTTGGGGTGGCGTTTTCGCGAAAACGCGACTTGACGGCGCGAGAATCACACCGCAAGTCGTGTTTTCGTGTCTCGCGCCGTTATCCCCAGCCGAGACGGTCTGGGAAAACGCGAAACGCCATACCACGTTTAATAATTTTTTTTATATATAAATGAAAAAAAAAAGTGGGAAAAGGTGGGTCCTCATAACACCAAAAATTGTGGTGTTGACTAGAGAGGGTGATTTTAGTGTTATGGGGTGTTTTGGTGTTATGGGAAAAAATGATGATGTGGCACAATTTTTTCCCCACGGCACGAACGGTACCTTGTGCTCTTAAGAATAATAGTACACGTTGTTTTGTTTGTTCATTTAAAATTATTGTTGTAATTCTTCTGTTGCACCTAATAGAGATATACTAAAATATTATGACAACTGAAAGTTCAAAGCTATAAAATATTGTTTGGAATGTCAAACATTCCTAAACCTAAGGCTACCGATACATACAGGATCACAGATTTGATTCTATTTAATAATTAAGGTCATGCAATTTTTTTAATTTGAAATTGACTTTTAGCCGCAAGAAATAACTAATGTATATAGACGTCGAAGCATTCTAACATCTTTTATAAAATAAAGTAATTACACTAGTTCAGAAGTATTTTTGCTAAAATAATTTTATCATGAAAATAGTTAAGTTACTCGATTTTGACATGTGGCAAAATTGAATATTCTTATTGGCAAAAAGTCAAAATTGAAAAATATTGGTTAAACTTTGATGAATTTGGTAAAGAAAAAAACATACTCTCTCCGTCCCTGTCTACAATGGTATCTTTGATTGTCCCATATTAAATATCTACCACAATAAATAAAGAAATCTTAATAATTAAATTTTCAATTTTACCCTTTTAATATATAACCCCACATGTAATTGACATTAAATTGTTCTTTTTTCTTTTTGACTTTTTATATCAAGTGAGGGTATAATTGTCATTTGGTAAACTAATAATAATAACAATTTACTACACTTAAAACTTTGTGCTTTTAGGTTATGGACACTTAATATGAGACAGAGGGAGTATAAAACTATAGGTGTCGAATTTATGATAACAAAAACTTAAAAAACGAGTAAGTAATTAATAAAACCTTAGTAGTTTATTTTTAAATAAATTGTATGGAGTTAAGTGTAAAACTATAAGTTTTCATTTTTTTTAATTGCTTTAAAAAAACAAACAAATAACCTCTTAGACATTATAACCCTTAGACTTTATATTTTAAAATTACAACATCTATATTGTTTTAAAAATACAACATGTATATGCGCGAGACTATAAATATCAAAATAAGAGCATGAGTTATTGTGTATGTAAATAAATACCGGATGGTGGACGTATATGAACAAATTCATGTTATTCCTTTTTATGAGTTTTAAGTAAATATTTTTTTTGACCGGAGGATTTATTAAAAACTAACAAGATGCTAGAAAAGAATTACAAGCGAAGGGTACAAGGATTTTTTATCCAAGTAACCAAATTTAGTTTAGAATTACAACGATTAGAACACGAATTAAAAGAAATTTGAACCAAGTCATCAAAAAGAAGCCCCCTATGTATATTCGTAGAATCAAAAAACAACTGATTCCTGACGTGCCAAATTAACCACCACTTCACATAACAAACACCTTTCAAGATCTCTTTCGGGCGCATAGAAAGCCGAAATTAAGTCATAGAATCCAATCATCATAAGAGTCTAAATCAATGTCATCGAGCTCTCACCAATGCATAAGTTTCCTCTATAAATGACGAGCCATTGGACAGAAAAAAAAATATGAGAACCGGATTCGATAGAGGCATGACAAAGAGGGCAAAAAATAGTCGAAATATCAATACCTTTTAAGGGAAAGATTCAACCGAGTAGGCAGCTTATCCAAACGAACTCTCCAAGCAAACACATTAATCTTAATGGGCATGACTTTAACCCACCTTGTGGCGACTTCCTCCTTTGGAAGAATCGAATCATCAATAAGCTGATGAACAGATTTAACAAAAAACTCACCTGTAGCTTCTAACTACCAGACCCAACAGTCGAGGATATTTTGTTGGAAATTGTTATCTAATAACAAATAATATTACAATTAATATTCTACGAGCTACGCAGCGGATCGATTCATATAGTGCAAATAATTAACATGTAAAACATAAATAAGGAAACACACCGTTAGCAGCCAAGCTAGTGAAGAACGAGAATCTTGAAGTACACGCACGCGTGTAATAAACGTGCTTTTAGCAAAAACTATTTCAAGTTACTTAAAGGAAGTAACCTCCACGAAGTTCATACACTACACGTCTAGCAGTATCACCCGAATGTTAGTTCTTGACTCACGAATATGTTAACACAAAAACCAAAACCATAAAACCTTTTGGTTTTCTTTCCTGCGATCGAACAAGAGAAAGAGGAGACAAGGGATGAGAATAATGAGCTCTAGGGTCCTCCTTATATAAGGATATATTTAGGGTTTAACCTAAAATAGATACCTTGTAGGAAAAGCTAGCCCAAAATCCCAAACACCCCTCCTTGTGGGTTTGGCCGGTCGAACACAAAGAAACACCCCCTTGGGGTTGACTTTTTGACTTTTCTATTATTTATGGTTAATTACATTTAATTACCCATTAATTAAAAAGCCTTATTAGTTAGTTATAATTAATTAACTAATTAATGACAGTTAGTGTTTATTCGTCGAATCATATATTAATATAAATAATATATATACATTTATATTATTATTCATATTAATAAAGTGATACCTAAGTGTATAACGTGTGTGACCCCGTAGGCTCACGTATTTCCAGCCGTATAAATATTCGTATGACATGAGTACAAACCCAACAACTCCCACTTGCGAATGTGTCATTCATATTATATAACATACTAACATTGACAAATAGTCTAGCAACATCATCAATGCTCCCAGAAATACCTGAGTTTACAGTTTTAGGAAAAACAACTCAGCCTTCTATGGATTCAGTTAGTCCTATCCCTTTGTTTCAGATACATGTTAAAAATGGATATGTATTAGTAGTCATTCCATATTTTAAAGATTCTGTTTCTCACATCTGTTCTGATTCAGATCACCAAATGTAAAAAGAATCATCTTAACTACATATTAGGCACGGCCATGCAAATATCTGATCAAAACAACGAGGGGCCTAGTAAGTATCTTACTCCCATACACGTGGAGGAACAAATTTTATTTTGACTACATGTGTTCGTCATGTACTTAAAAACACTTCTGAAAATAGCCCTTATAACTACCTTTTGACAGACTAGCGGTAGGCTTATAATCAAGAAATTTTATCCATACACGCAAAACCTACTTGCATCTCAAATCTAAGGATAAACATAACTTTCACCATGTGTGTAATGCACAAATGACGCCGATCTATAAAGTGATTATCACACGGTGGGGATCCATATTCAACCACATTGAATAACATACGAAGCTAGCAGACAACATCTTTACGTATTCTCCATAATACCACCAGTCACTCACATTTACCTTAACTTAACAATATTCTCATATTGTTAACTGGTAATGGACATAGCTTTTAGAATGCGACAAGTCATTCACGGATTTAAACATGCAAATATAAGACACAATTATTATAACAAATGAAAACAAGATACTACGTATATTTTCTCTCAAACCAAAAATAACAATCGTTTAACATCCCTTATCCAAATACTAACTAATACATCATAGATTTAGATGAGACTACTAGCAGGAACAATCCCAATCGCCATAGCATGCTCAAAGTGCTTAGAGTGGCATTGGTTTTGTAAACGGATCAGCTACGTTGTCATCTGTGTGAACTTTCTTAACGACAATTTCACCTCGTTGAATTACTTCACGAATGTAGTGATATTTCCTTTGAAAATGTTTGGCTCCCTTTAATATTTTAGGATCTCGGGTGATAGCTAATACAGGCTCATTGTCACATAGCATCTCCATAAGTCTTTTATTCAATGGAATGACACCTCCAATTCTATCAATAAATTTCCTCATCCAGACAGCTTCCAGTGATGCTTTAGGTGCAGCAATGTACTCAGATTCTGTAGAAGACATAACAATAGTGCTTTGATTGGCACTCTTCCAGTCCACGGCTCCACCATTAAGTACGAACACATATCCTGTCTGAGATTTTGTATCGTCCTTGTCAGTTTGAAAACTTGCATCAGCATAACAAGATACTTTTAGCTCATCTTCAGGTTTAGCCTCATACACAAGAACCATATCTTTAGTATTCTTTAAATACTTAAGAATAGTTTTCACAGTAGTCCAGTGAATCTCACCAGGATTTTGCTAAAAATGACTACACAAATTTTATGCAAAGGCAACATCAGGTCTAGTGCATCTAACCGCATACATTATTGAACCTATAGCTGAAGCATAAGGAATTCTCTACATACGTTGTACCTCAGTAGGTGTTTTTGCACCTTGTGACTTCCTATAGTCAGGCTTTTCCATCATCGGAGTATACCCCTTCTTGGAGTTTTCCATTCTAAATGTCTTTAGAGTTTTCACTAGATAAGCACTCTGACTAATAGCAATCAACCAAATAGATCTATCACGTATGATCTTGATTCCAAGAGTATATGCAGCTTCTCCTAAGTCTTTCATAGAAAAGCACTTACAAAGCTAAGATTTTATTTCTTGCAGCATTGCAATGCTATTTACCATGAGTAATATGTCATCGACATACAAAATAAGGAATGCAACATTACTCCTACTAGCTTTGAGATATACATGTTAGGAATAATTATAATACTTAGTTTCTACTAGTAGGTATGTAGTTCCTACTGGTAGAGTACTTAGTCCTGGTAGAGTCAAATAGTTATTCCAGGATAAGGTTTTAGTTGGTTAGAGATGAGGATATGCATGAGCTAAATTAGTAAGAGTCATGCATATTATTCTCACGTGTTTTTAGGAGATGCCGATTAGGGTTTCACCACTACAAAAAGAACCAACGGCTTAGGGAAATGGGGAGATCCAGAAAAGTGTGTGTTCTCAATGAGAGTCGACTAAAACAAAACGTGTGTGTGTACACGTTTAGTTAGTTAGCATAGTTAGATAGTTAGTAGATGTGTTATAAACATCTATGTATTAGTTAGTTTAGCCTCAAGGATCATTTGATCTTGAGGATATAATGAATAAAAAAAACCTTGAAGTAACTCTAATTTCTGTTTTATTATTCCGTTGTGCAAGTTTATTAATCATTGTTACCATATCCTAGATGAGTCTTAATAACGATCTAAGGGGTCATAAAGATCTCCACAATAACACTTCAGGCCTCGCTCCACAACGACAAAGGGCGTCAGACTATGACAACTCTGGCCCCGCACGCCCACTACAAAATTTTTCTCCTTCAGCAGATACAACAACTCTATCACAACAAGAGTTGGATCTACTTTTTGGACCTTTGTATGATGAATTCTTCACTGCAGGTACTTCAAGTGTCAACAAGTCTTCTTCTCCCATAGATAATTCTAAACAACAAGACACACAACCTACAACAAATATTCAATCTACAACAGAACCGGTCACTACAACTACAAATGTCACTGCTGAGGAAAATAACACAGATAATCAAGCAAAAATTCAAGTAGACAATGCACATGTTGACGAAAATGAAATTTACAACATCTTCAGTACACCGATACGTGAAGAAGTAGAGTCATCCTCTCGCTATGTTGAGCCGTCAAATATGCATACTTTCTACCAACCTCATCAATCTGAACACCGGTGGACAAAAGATCACCCGTTAA